>CABFWB010001939.1:0-10612 GCA_902151455.1 Timema bartmani
AATTACACATTTTTAATGTTCCTATTGTCACAAAGTAAGAACTTTGACTCTTAATGAATATCACCTATAAATAGCATGTATGATTTCAAAAAAGTCTTAATTATAATAAATTGGAAGCGTCGCCCATATCAATTTGTTAAAAATTATTGACCATTATATTTTCTATCCCTGCAATATTATTTTGTAGTAACAGTAAATAACTATAATCAAAACAAACATAAAAATTATTAAAATCTAGATATATAATTCGACGAGCCCATTTTCTAGAATTATAATTACGAAAAAATGGCTGAACCTATTTTTAAAAATTAACAATTATTTTAATGATTAGGAGTTTAGAATATTGACAAATATAGATGCTTCCAACGAAAACCCGATTATTTTTTTTAGTGAATTTACAGATTTTCTGCTGTGTACACAGTGGCTCATTTGTGCAGTAATTATTCTTTTCTTACATCACCATGGAAACCCTGATTTGTGTATCATTGTATATAGGTCACTGCAATATTTCTCTTGGTTAAATTTAAAATGGGTTAAATATTGTAGCCGAATGTGTGGAAAAGAAAAACATGAATAATTTTAATAATAAAAAAAATGCATAGCTCGGTGTATGGATGTTGTTGAAGCAAAGGGAGTATACAAGCTTAGGGGTGTGTGGAGAAATTTATTGAGGAGAGATTAAGTATGGTGTTGTTTTTGAGCTATATGCACAGTTTTTGGCTTACCCCGTAAGGGAGTGGCGTGATTAGGTATGTTTGTAAATATATTAAATTTAAAAACAACTAAATTCTTACTTGTAAGTGGTATGGTGCAACAAATAAATAGAACCTGGGAGAGGTCGTTTAAAAGTTATCATGGTATGAAGGTTGAAATTAAACACCAAGGACTCAAAATATTTGAAAAGTTGATCGCCTTTGACGAGTATACCTCTAGTTAGAATACGAGAGGGGCTTCATTCTATAACACTTTTCCCGTTAAAAATGTTCTAGTTACATTTTAGAGCGATAATCTGCAGCTATATCCGCTACGATCCTCTAGTAAAATAAAACTTATAACGTTATGACTACAACACATAATAATTATGAAGAAATATTTCAATAATCCATTTAGCTACGCAAAAATCCTATGGGCATGAACATTTCCCTGAAATTTATAGACATATTGGGCAAATGCTCTAAAGAGAGTAATAACGTTTGGGCTGTGTTTAGCCTGAGGGATCGTAAGCCTATAATGCACTTATATGATTTTAATGCCAGTGTGTAAACCTTTGTTTCTGTAGGGGGTTTGTCAGCCAACGTGCTCCAACCTTATTGTACTTTAGACAATTTGAGGACAATATATAATTGTACTTATTAAGTTTCATGTTTATTTTGGCCTTGGAATAAATTCCCGTTACATTGGTTTCAATGGTCTTCTAAGATTCAAGGCGACTCTGGCTATAGGCGAGTGGTATTAGATAAGATATACCATGATTTGGGTAGGAAACCCGTTTTCGAAGGTCTTTTTTTTTTTACCATAGTCTCTCTATTTAGTAGTCCTGATGATTTGGTAGGATAAAAAGGCCTTGCACAACGTGCTTCCTACTAGCGTTTAGGAAGTTCAAAATACTAGTATGTTCAGGATACCATCAAAGTTTCATTTCATCACTATAAATAAATAATAACATTCACATCCCAGCCAATATATTATTTTCCATTTCTATTTTAAAATAACCAAACCAATTCGTTTTTTAATGTAAATCTTGAGGCTTGATTTCTTCACTCTTGAACATTTTTGAAAAGTATTACCCAAATGGTGACCTGGTGGTCTAGGGGTAAGGTGTCGGACTTCTGTGCTAGGTGTCCGGGGTTCAATTCTCGATCCCGGCACAGATTTATCTGATTGCCGAACCCTTCCTTCACCTCTGACAAGACGTGTATTAACCACAACTTGTGAATGTGTGGAATGCCAGGCCTCCACCGTGGTTCGGATCCCACGTTAAACTGTAGGTCCTCCATTTAATCTCAACAATCACCCTACCATTACACATTAGCGTAAGTGCGTATAATGTGAACGGGTAGTAAGACGCGGTGCTAGTAATAATAATACTAGCCAAATGTTGGTAGCCTTGAAATAGCAACCAGATTTCTTGAAAACCCAAGCAAATAAATTATTCTTAAGTAGGTATAGGTAGTAAACAAAATATTTTCGGGCAAGAATACAAAATAAAATCTTCCAGAACAGTCTTCTTATGAAAGTCAGGCTATATTTACTCTTTGTAGTTCATCCTGTGCGTATAGCAAGAGTCTGGTAGGAAGAACCATTAGGACGATACAAACACATATTTTTGCTTTCAAAAGCGATAAAATTTTACTTTCTTATTAGTACAGTTTTTTTTAGGTATAGATATTTGCTATAAAAAGTGACGGTTACGAATCACATGAATTGACGTATGAATAATGGTTTTAGTCGCTTTTATAACTGTAATTTTAGTTCCTTCGTTTTTAATCAGGCTATAGTATGAGGACCTACTACCCATATCCAAGTGGTATTGAACAAGATATTTACTCTTTGTGTAAGAGTTCGTCCTGCTTTCCAGTTCCTCTCTTTGTACTAGGACTTTGAGTGTAGTATTAGGAGCGCCCACCAAAGTAACATGACATAATCTAGCATCTGGCAGAAATATGACGATGACACATAAGTAACGATACTCACGTGTGACTCAAAGCGTACCGGAATAATTAAGCGGAAATTTATTTATCAATAATATTTGTCTCTGCTAATGAAGATTGTTTGGTCTTATTAAATTGAGTCTATGTTGCTAGACCCTATAATCAGGATCATGGCAAATGAAGAGTTTGGGTCCATATTTTTTGGTGAGATTATGTAAAATATACGTGGTACTTCCAATGGTCTTTTTTAAGAGTTTAATATATATCCAGAAAAATGTCGGTCATTTTGCTCATTGAGTAAAGAAACATTTCATTTATCATATATTAATTATTGAAACCTAAGATTTCAAAACAAGATACCAACTTTAGGACGTATGTCATCTGATTATCTTTTAATAGCTCTAAACAAATGTCCAAATAATTAAATGAACTAATTTGTCCATAGCATGTGACAAAAGTAAAGCGTGCTGCAATGGTCGGTCACTGACGTGGCGTGTTTCGAATCACCATTATGTCGCGCAACTTCAATCGGTGCCAACTCATATGTTTACATTGGTTTAATCTGAAGATTCATGTTAGATTCCAGGTCACGTGTCACACCACATTTCAGGTAATTTTAGTAGGTGCTCCCCCTTACGCGTACTGTCCTTGCTAAGTTAGTGTGTAAGTCATGTACTGATTTAGTCTGCCTGTTTGGAAAGTGCACGCTAGATAATAAACTTATATATATATGTATATATATGGGAATCCCCGCACAAAAAGCCAAATTTTGGGAAAACCATAATTTTGAAATAAAAAACTTTAAAAAACTAAGAATAAAACTTATTATTTAAGGCCCGTTGACACGGTGTTAGTGGGTTAATGCAAGTTTATTAGTATTAGCTTACTAACATTCTAGTTGTGTTGACACGGATTTTTCACTTGTATTAGTATATCTTCTAAAAACATGGCTTAAAATGATGTGGTGCTAACTGGTTTCTCTATTGGAGCCATTTTTTTAATCACTGCGTTTCATTTCTCGTTCGGGTTATTTACACGCATATACTAATTACGCTTATGTGTTAGGAGCTAGGAAGGATGAATTTAGAACAAGAATGGGTGACTAGATAAATTACAATTTTTCAGTAAACGCAATTTTTCATAATTAATTGACCTATTAAAAAAAGTTTTATGCATACAACATAAAAAGTTAGTGATTGGTATGTCTCCTATTTCTAAATCCCTCAATACATTAAAATATATTTCAGTTGATCCCAAATAATTATTAAATTATTTTGCTTGGTTTGTTAACTCATTTATCATAAATGGTAGATAAAATTAAACTCAAATAAGGTCAATAAATCTCAATACAACCAAACTCGGTTGGGAATTTTATTAAATAGGCCCAGGTTTTTTCAACCCTATTTTAAATTTTGGTATACTAATAACAAAACATCTTGTTAAATGCTAGATAGGCTTAAAATATTCTTTAAAATTAATAATAAATTAATTTTTAGATTGGTTTAAATATAAACTATCTGGTTTGCAATGAGGCAATAATATTATGTTGTGTATCTACTCAAGTTGCCAAAGTATTACTAAAAAGTGTTTGAAGTGTATGGGTTGAACATTATTAATTAAAACTTATAAAGATTGGTTAATGTGTCAAATACGGAGATTGGAAAGCATCCAGGTGATTTCGCGTTAAAACCGCCGGCCATTCATACCTTACTTGCCGATAACACGAATATTATGGTGCCGGAACTAATCACGGTACTACAATTTCTTATTATATTTTGTGATTGTATGTAAAAAAAAGTTACACATGCCACGTTGATTGGTAGGAAATAATGGTTTGATACAATTATTTATAACATTTATTTACTGATATTAAATGATATCTCTCACAAGGCACACTTGCAATATTTATGTAACATTTTACTATGGACACGTCTTGAGAATATGTGTGCCTGATATCACTTTACAATATCCTATAGTGCAATATCCCTCGCATTCATATCTTTATAAATCCGGGGCTTAAAATTCAACAAAAATTCATTCTTTTCATAACATTCCACAAATAAGGGGCCCCCACACAACCAATTTCTTAGTTGCCACCATTTTGAATTGTCTACTTGCATTAGTAAAGTCGGAAGGTGACCAATTTTTTCACTCTCAAGTGGACTTGTTTGCTAGTAGCTTGCGCGTCTGTTTACACGGTGCAAGCTGTGCGCGCGCAGCCAAACTAATGTACTTGCATTAGTCAACTCGTACCGTGTCAACGGGCCTTTAGCTCTATATGTTTATTTTGTTTAGTTTTTTTGATATTTGCTCGAAAATGAAGTAAAAACAATCTAAACCTCAAAGAACATTTTGAATAATTTTTTCGATCCACTACAACTTTCCAAGTTTGGCCGTTTAGTTCGAGAATACTCGGTATACATAGTTAAATAACTTAGGAATTATATCAACTTAGGACATAGCACAAAAAATAAACTAAAGTCTTAGCTTCTTTAAAGTTCAAAAATTATTTATAGCCTTCCACAATCCACAAACTTTTCACTATTTTTTTCTTCTTTGTCTTAACATATTTCACGTTACTGTAGGCTCAAAAAATAAGAGAAAAATCCTTAACTTTGATGCTACACATTTCCCATCACAGCACATAAAAAATAACATTGAAGTTATAACTGGAAAATGGGTGATTTTTTTTTATATATATTTTTTTCCAGTCTCAACTTTAGTAACCTAAAGCGAGGGGCAATCCAATATTTCACACTGCCATTGGATGAACATTACCGTACCATATTTTCCTCACTCGCGGTTTTTTTTTTTCGATCACAGTTGGAAGGCAATCTGGAATAGCTTTTCCCTTCTACAGTTTTTATTACCTTCAATACTTTTTTTTTCACAAGTTTGAACAACGACATCTGACTACGGAAATGTTAAATAATCTAGTACGTTTTTATTTTAAAATGTTCAAACCTAACCCACTGGTCATGTGGACAAAGGTATTAATCTAATTTATATAATTGTTTTTCTGTATTTGAATCCTGACTGTGTGAACTGAAGAGGTTTTTCATAAATATTTTCCAACTCCTCCTTCGCAAACTCGTGTACCTTTTTCTCTAGAGGCTACTCATCCTTACTCCATATGTTCAGATAAATATGAAAAACCCAAAATAGTTTAGCAAGACCCAAATCACAAAAAATTGTTTGTAATTTATTTATGATAGCTTACTTTACCCTTACTGGTGTTCACAGAGTCTAAGGAGTCAGGATTGCATGATAAAGAGTCACCTAGGAAGGGGGAGAAGTTTATATTATAGGACGAACTTGCTTAGGTTGGTTTTCCATATGAGGCTATCTATCATTTGTGGCTTTCTTAATCCTGTATCCACACTCATACAGATACATTTCTTTCTAAACCACCCTTCTCATCTCTGTAAATCGTCCTTGTATAAAATGTAATAATGTAAATATCAGATGTAATGACTAGTAAGACGCGCTGGCCAGAAAAAAGGAAATAATAGCTTATTTGAAAATTGATTAGCCTTATACTTTTTAAGCCTCTGCGAATCCATAGTTTTCAGTTTCAAATCGAATCCAGATAGAATCTCATACCTAAAATTTTCTTATAGAATCCGAATAGAATCTCATGACAAAATTATTTTATAGAATCGAGTCATAGACGAATCCCACTCTTTAAAAAAAATTTGATGAAATACTTTATTTTTTTTAAATAAGTTCATATCTGGATCGAATTATTTATTTTAGGCTTGCTATGTTAATGCAGTGTAGAATATTTTACTATGCTATGCTAATGAATCTAATCAAATATTAATATATTTTTAAAAAGTTACTTAAAATCGTAGACATAGAAATAAAAAAAGCATTTTAGACACAAAAATAAAAACATAATAAATATATCTCAAAAGGTGGCTAATCAAATAAAGTTCACACTACTTTTTTAACTAAAGGTGTAAAGTTCGGTAAGTATTAAGTAAAGGGTGGGCCTGGATTATTTTTTAAAACACAAGATACTTATTGTGATAAGCAACTGTCACACACGTGATTCCTTTATGACCTGCAACTCAAGTTAATTTCTCAATTCACTATAACACGTAAATTGTTTCCTGCCTGATAATAGTAGTTTGTTAATTAAGGATGAACTATCATAAATTCGAATTTTGAGCTTAGCCCATCGTATCTGAAACTAAGATTTGCTTATATTCATAGTTTCGAATCTAATCCGAATCTTCCAATATTAAGATTCAAAAATTCGAATCGAATTCAAATCTTGGTAAGATTCAGGTTTGAAATTTCTTTAAACTCTTCACAGAAAATTAATAATCGTTCCAGCTATATTTAAAGTATATATATATATAACTATACAGGGTATTTCTAAACTCTCTGCCCAAGCTTAAACAACATCTGGGGCCAGAAAGGAAAAGATAAACCTAGTAAAGAATTGACCGGAAATGTCATCTTTTATAACTAGATATAAGTTGAAGCTTGGCCCAAGGAAGTTTTGAACACCTGCTTTGATGCTCCTGCCTAATTATATTCAACCTGTATACGTACATTACGTACTTAACAGCTGCGTACTCCTAGCGTTATTGTGTCTCACTTCAATTCTCATTTAGTAATGCAATATGACTTTTTCGAACATTTTTTTCTAGGATTTTTTGTTTCTTTCTGCCCACAGATACTATGGTCTAAGTTTGGAGAGAAAGTTAAGAAATATTCGGTATATCAAATAGGATTACCGTATAGGAACTGCTAAGCCATAAAGTTTTTTTTTTTTTACTTTCTTGCTTACAGGCAGAGAAAGTATTGTGATCTTTAAAAAAAAAAAATTGAACTCGAGATTTTGATGAATTTCGACGTTTCATGACCCCCCGAATCCGAAAAAGTTGTTTTTGAATTTCCGTCTGTCTGTCCGTCAGTCTGTACCTTAGACTAGAGCCTAAACTGATTTACCGATTGGGGTAGAACTTAATATTTAGGGTTTTCATGGGGCTGTCCCGAAGGATTTTGGGATTTGGATATCTAACCCTAAAATTACTGAAGGGTGAAAAGAGAAAAAATAAATTTTCACAAAATCGGCCCCAACTATTTTGATTAAATTTCATTTCTAAGCATTGATTGATATTATAAACCAAATGGCTATCCTCATTGTTTCGAAAAAAATATTTTAAGGGTTCCGGTCTAATTCATAAATTCTAATTTTTTATCGCATACCCGAAACTATTGGAGATATGAAATTACTTATCGCAAATATGTAGGTCTATTTATAGTACAAAATTTTATATTGGATCATTATAAAAACCAATCATTTTCAAGCTAAACGCAAATATATATTTTTTTTAACTTTTCGAACACTAAAGGTCAAATATTGCGATCGAAAAAATAAACCTAACCCGAGATGTTTATGGATGTCTACGTTTCATGATCCCATGAAACATAAAAACATAAAAAGTGGTTTTTCCAATGCCGTCTGTCTGTGTGTAACCCTAAAACTAAGAGTAGGTTAGTAAAAGGCGAAAATAGAAAAACTAAATTTTCGCAAAATTGGCTTTAATGATTTTGATAAAAATTCGTATCCTTGCATTGATTAAAATTCTAAACAAAACGGCTATTTTCATTTTCCTATGAAAATGAATTTTAGAGCACTTTACAGAAGCGGATATTTCCTTATCTCCGCAACTACCTCAATTTTTAAACAATGGAGTAAAAAAGTCCGTGCTCAGCTCCATATAATTTATTTAATGGGTGACCTGGTGGTCTAGGGGTAAGGTGTCGGACTTCTGTGCTGGGGGTCCGGGGTTCAATCCTAGGTCCCGGCACAGATATATCCGATTGCCAAACCCTTCCTTCACCTCTGACAAGATGTGTATTAATCACAACTTGTGAGCGTGGGTAATGCCAGGCCTCCACCGTGGTTCGGATTCCACGTTAAACTGTAGGTCCTCCATTTCATCTCACAATCACCCTACCATTACACATTAGCGTAAGTGCGTATAACCTGAACGGGTAGTAAGACGCGGTGCTAATAATAATAATAATAATAATAATAATAATAATAATAATAATAATAATAATTAATTTTCCAGTAATTTTGTTAGCAAATAGTGAGATATCAAAATTAGTTTTCTTCATTACATGTAATTAATATTGACTACATGTAAAAGGTACATAGTATATACTTTTTATTGTGTTGAAAGCCATATAATTTAATAGTTTATAAAGTTTAGTTTTCCTCAGAACTGAGACTAGCCAGTTCAACAGAAAAATATCAAAATTATCAGAATACATAAGTCAAACTATTAAATAGTTTAACTATTTAATATACTTTGATTAGGACATTTCAATCTTATTAAGTATTTCCGACCACTGCAAGAAACTTAATTATTTTCGTATCTCCCTATTTTTACCTTTAAAATTATGCTTAGAGTCTGATCATGATAGGATTTTACTTATAATCCTGTTAAAAATCATATGTTTAGGTGTTGGGTTGCCAATGTACCGTTCACCACCTCCAGCTCTAACCGCTAGAGGCCAAAATATCCGATAAGAGCGTGGGTAGAATCTATAAGGAATTTAATGTAACGACAACTGGAACATTTGCAAATTTAAGAAAAAGTGTAATTATTTATTCAAAGTAAGACAACAGAGGTAAATAACAAGGTGAAATGAGTAGTGTTGAAAAACATATAAAACCAGCAGAGACTGTGCTTGCGTAGTACATTTGAGGATATATTTCACACTCCCAAAGTAATAGTAGTCCTTGAAGAAGACTACACTTGAAACAAAAGAGTTATTTCATAAATTATTTATCTATACGAATTAGTCTGGAAGAGAACCAATAATAAAAAAAAATCGTTAAACCTTTTAATCCTTACTATATTAATAAAGAGCTTAAAAAGCTTGAAATATAAATGTATAAGGTATTTCCAATATTGGAATATCAAAGAGATTAAAGAGCTCTTTTACTGGGATAACAAAGCTCCTGTATCACCATTGTGAATTCCGACTAAACAAACAGGTTAAACCATTAAACCTTTGAATCCTTACTATATTAATAAATAGCTTAAAGAGCTCCTCTACACGGTTAACAAAGCGCCTGAATCACCATTGTGAATTCAGACTAAACAAACAGGTTAAACCATTAAACCTTTGAATCCTTACTATATTAATAAATAGCTTAAAGAGCTCCTCTACACGGTTAACAAAGCGCCTGAATCACCATTGTGAATTCAGACTAAACAAACAGGTTAAACCATTAAACCTTTGAATCCTTACTATATTAATAAATAGCTTAAAGTGCTCCTCTACACGGTTAACAAAGCGCCTGAATCATCATTGTGAATTCTGACTAGATAATTAAATTTTTAAGATTAAATTTAATTTCAAATATCAATTCTGATCAAAATAAATTACATAAAGGTTTGACTTACCGACATAACTCAAACTTCTGTTCCACCAACTTTGAAGTAATCGAGGAGATTTAGACTTGATAATATTCACATTATAATAGAAAACAAAGAAATATTACATTAGAATACTGGTAATTTCTCACTAAACGAATCGGTAATTATTGTTAAAGGCATGGCTTGTAAACCAACCAAAATAAATTACTTTTATAATTTCTTCAAACAAAATACGTATATAAAATTATATCTATAATTTAAACATTATCAAATTTTAAAATTAAACAATTAATGGTAACCGCAAGTGCAATAACATTTATATTTAAATTAATATTCCAAACAAGAAAAAGAATAAATAAATGGTACGGCACACCACACAGACTTTCTCTCTCTTTCTATAAACTCGTAAGATTTCTGAACGAAATAATATACATTGTATCATCACCACTCCACATAAGAACACGCATAAAATAATATACAATGATATATAATCAATGAAAAAAGAGGCGCATCTTTGTCCACCTAAGAACATTTCAAACAGTTTAATGT
>CABFWB010001939.1:11956-38905 GCA_902151455.1 Timema bartmani
ATAAATGAAATTTAATCAAAATCGTTAGAGCCGATTTTGAGAAAATCGACTTTTTCTCTTTTTTCCCTTCAGTAAACTACCCTTAATTTTAGGGGTAGATATCCAATTCCAAAAACCCCTCGGGGCAACCCTATGAAAACCCTAGATATCAAGTTTCAGCTCAATCGGTAAAATAGTTTAGGCTCTAGTTGGAGGTACAGACAGACAGACAGACAGACAGACAGACAGACGGAAATTCAAAAACCACTTTTTCGGATTCAGGAAGTCATGAAACGTCAAAATTCATCAAAATCTCGAGTTTGATTTTTTTGACGATCACCATACTTTCTCTACCTGTAAGATAGAGAGAAAGTAAAAAGTGGCTACCTACTCATAAGTCTAAATATTACAAAGAGACTAGCGCCCGAGTGGCAAAAGGAAATAGTAAGTGTTCCATAAAACAATTTTACTTTCCAAAATAAGTCTTCTGGTGAGAA
Source organism: Timema bartmani (assembly GCA_902151455.1). Taxonomy (NCBI): domain Eukaryota; kingdom Metazoa; phylum Arthropoda; class Insecta; order Phasmatodea; family Timematidae; genus Timema; species Timema bartmani. The sequence goes on from CABFWB010001939.1 coordinate 12,433, forward strand.
ATTAATGACGCCTACACTGAATGATTTTATCACATAGTTAAGTGTTCAAATTCCCAAACCCATTATAGGTCGTTTATATTTAAATATTTAACAAAATATAAAGAGTTTATATTTTGTCATCCTGGAGCGATTATGTCCATGTCCAGACCAGGACCTCTCGTGGTTGTGGCGGAATTAATAGTCCACATATTAGCTGAGCACAAGCCTTATATAGTTGATGGATATAAGGGGGGAAAATCTTCATATTAAAAGTATAACGCCACGTTGCGAACACGTGCTAGCAACATGACTCTCTTGTTAACAGCCGTCAACATCTAGACACGTCATCTATTCAGGTCATTCCGTAAATCTGGTGAATTGGCAGTTAAGATCGTTCGAGATTGTCTGTCGGCCGGCTATGCCAATCAGCGTAGGCCTAGATCACCTCATACCGATGTCTCGTCGATCCACTTTTCCAAGGAGTGTCAATATTCTATTCAGAATTATTTGATGTGCACCAGTCGTGTGATGGTTGTTGGCCAAGTTTATAGGGTGAGTAGGTGACCTGGTGGTCTAGGGGTAAGGTGTCAGACTTCTGTGTTGAGGGTCCGGGGTTCAATCCTCGGTCCTGGCACAGATTTATCTGATTGCCAAACCCTTCCATCACCTCTGACAAGATGTGTATTAATCACAACTTGTGAATGTGAGGAATGCCAGGCCTCCACCGTGGTTCGGATTCCACGTTAAACTGTAGGTCCTCCATTTCATCTCACAATCACCCTACCATTACACATTAGCGTAAGTGCGTATAACCCGAACGGGTAGTAAGACGCGGTGCTAATAAGAATAAGTATAGGGTGAGTAAGGCACATATTTTAGACATAGTAAGGTTTTGTAAATTTTTGATATTGCAGGATGTCTAATGTATTGGTTTTATTCGGGATGGGCAGTATTGATGTAAACTTAGCTAGCATTGCTAATGTTACACCAACACTTTTAAAAGATCACTGTTTTGTTATAGATGTTAAAGTTTTTAATTACATGTTATATTTTAGATTTAAAATAACGTAAACTTAAGTTTTCTCACACTATTTCATTAATTTTAATAACTTCTTTTTATTCAATCCGAAAAAATATTCTAAGCATAGTTGAAAGTACTTATTCTTCGTTTTGAAATGTTATCTCTCATGTGTAATATAGTGCATTCATTAATACCTTTTAATACAGGCATCGTATTTACTTGGAAAAGAGAAAATACTTGTCATTATATATATATATATAATAAATTATTTTATGATTATTTTATCGTATTTAAAAATATTTAACTAAATAAAATATTGCTATCCACTCCGTGGGTGAATCATTGTAAGGAACTGGTTTCCGTCATGTTCAATCGCATCGTTTCTTTAAATTCGTCGTTAGCCATTTTTACGCTATTTTCGACAGACTTTTTGTAAAGGTACTGTAAATACTAATTTTTTTAAGTGGAATAGAACGATAGATAAGCTTTGTGCTGAATCTCAAATAAATACATAAATAATATCGGCCTAAATTATTGTAGCTAACTATCACATTCATACATTACCATGTGTTTTCATTACAGCTATCCAAAGTGACATTGTGTCAGCTGTTGGGGTAGGTATAAACTAGGTTCTATTTTTAGTAGCTCTTTGAGCTGTCAACCAAGTAAACTAAGGTCATGAATGTATTATACGTCACATTTATATGTTATTATATGCTAACCCTTATCGGAGGGAACACTGACTAAATGTCACGCGATTTTGGTTTCTGGTTTGACGATGAGTAGAAGTTCGTGATTTCTGGTTGAGTGAGAATTGTACTACTTGTCCAAAATGATAGTTCTGGCCAAGGTGTATGAAATTATTTACGTATATCATTTAGACCAGTTATTTACTTGAATATTTTTTTCCCACGCACCAAAGATACCTTTCATCAAGTAAGAAGTTAACAAAATGTTATCCTAATAAAGTAAGCTGGGAACATATTTAGAACGTTTTAAAATTATTTCCTTGATATATTTAAAGAGCAGCTGTACTATTTCTGAGTCAGGCTGTGCAAACCTTCGAAATTTCGAATCCAAATCTAAATCCTAGTAAGATTCGGATTTAATTCTAAATTTTGAATCTTATTATTTAAAGATTCGGATTCAATTAGAAATTTCGAATCTTAATAAATCTTTATTTGGATTCAATGGGCTTAGTTCGAAATTCGAGTTTTTCATTCATACCTACTTATCAAATTAATATAATCAGACCGGAAGCTATTTGCCTGGTCAAGTAAAGAGATGAATTAACTTGAGATCCAGGTCGTAAAGGAATGACGTGGAGGACATTTGTTTGTGACAGTGAATATCTTGTTTATCAAAATACTTTTAAATGTTTTATTATTGAATTAGATTCGGACACGTATAATCATAGTAAACTATTCAACACAGATTCAACTCAGAACATTATCGTAAAGTAGGTCTAAACTAAATTAATTTATTCAGATCTGGGCCTATGATTAAAATAAAATATTTGATCCGATTATTTTAATCATGGAATTACACTAGGATTTGATTCAATAACATAAGCTTTGAATTAGATTCGATTTTGATTCTACTTGGTAAATTTGTTAGGCATGAAATTCTATTCGCATTCGATGAGTAAGTTAGTCAAGATTCAGATATGATTCATATTTTAATATGATGGATTCGCACAGGCCTACAGTTATTTATTGGAACTGATCGTTAGAGATGACTAAATTAAGATAATACCATTTATGAGATATTTTTTGGAACTAGTAGGTATAGATGACTAAACTAAAGCTGTAATCTATTTTTGAGTCAGTTCTTGAAGCTAGTCTGTAGAGATGGTTTGCTGTTACCCGGAATCAATGTATTTTTATCGATCTCACCCACAACATGTTCGCTGTCCCTAGGGGGGGTCGTTCTGACAAGGTCCTACCTTGGGTCTGCATTTTCGAGGGTTCGGAGACTAGCTATTGGAGAGGATTGCAAACATCATCACACCAACTTCACTTCAGGAGTCTGAGAAGGGGAGGAAATTCAAGATGACTTTGGAAGAGATGGCTTCTTGAAAATGATAGGATGAAAAGTTTCTGAGAAGGAGGTGTTCCTATTTGTTAGAGAGTCAAAGTTGTACATGTCGGTGTTGGGGAGGTAATCGTGAGAGAGAACGTAATAAATTAATAAAAGGAGGAATTGTGTGTGTGAGAATAATAGAATAAAGTAAATAAATGTTGGTCAGATGTACCAAAGACACACACACACAAAAAAAGTTTAAGAGTGAAGTATAAACGAAACTGATGGTTCCTATATTGAAAAGGATAAGGGGAACAGAAAATAGAAAGGAAGATAGAGGAATAAAGACGTAAATTTAAACAAGATTTAAAAGTGTGATAAGGAAAGGACTTAGAAAACAAAAACTAAACGAAATCTTATCTTTGAGACATGTTTTCAATCCCAGACGGCTATTTTGGGGGTGGTTTGTGAAAAAGGTGCCTAGCTGTATCAATATTTCTTCTGCGCCCTGATAAAATACTCTTAATTTGCTTCTTACCTCCACTACTAATATTCCTCAATAATAATCCGTTCCCAGAGTTTGGCAGCTTGAAATTTTGTAATCAAAATTTATTTATAATATGATAACATGTTAACATATTATATAATGGTAACACACTTGAAACAATTATTATTACCTAAATTGAACAAAATTAAACTTACAGCTTAATTTTTGTAGGAATAACCTTATGTGACTATTATAAAATAGATTAAATGTAATGTGTTTATACGAAAAGTCATGTGATTTAAATCTGTCAGTCTTGATATATAGGCCTATTATCAAAACCTATAAAATAATACTACTGTTGTAGTAAAATGTTATGAATGTTGATTGTGGAAAGAAGTGATTCTTCCTACCAAAACCATAATAAAATCAAATTATAATTCATTGGTTACACATGCGCTGTCACATTCTCACTTCTGTACCGAGAACTGTCTGTTTTTCGTTCTCAGACCTTGGCTATTATAGCTTTGAGGTAGTAAATGTGTGAGAGAGAGAAAATTAAAACAATCTCGATTTAACTATGATATACTAGAATGCCGATGACAGGGAGACAGGTTTGAATCCCGGTCGGGTGTACTGAGGGAGGTTTTCCAGTCTCCTTCCACACAAATGCGGCTACACTTTATCTAAATTTAACCTTACTCATCCCTAGCTCACTAGCGTAATTAGTATATGGAGTGTAGGAGTGTATTTTAATTTATGTCACATATTTTAGGGATGTGTTCTCATCGACCAAACGATAAAAAAAAAGTTCGTATGGACATGGGTCCAAAAGCGCTTAGTTTTAGAGTTAATAAGATTTTTATTGAATCAATCTGAATTGCTTGAATGAATTAGTTGTATGAATACGTGATGCCATCTTTGTTATTTAAAGTTGGTAATAATGTACGCATGTGTTTTGTTTATTTGACTTTTGTATTTTTGTTTAAAGGTTTAAAGAGGTTAGTTGGTTGTGGAAGATACTGCAGATTACTTAGGAGTAATAAATAGTCAAGTAAATGTATTCGGTGAGTGAAATGGCAAACATAAACTACACGTATGGTCTTTCAGATGTAAATGCATTAAGAGCACTTGTACTTTATTTAGAAAGGTTCCCCGACAGGTGTTTACCTTGTCCAAGAGCATTCACACAACTCCACCAACGTTTGCGAGAAACGGGCACATTTGAGAGGAGATCCTTTGACTCTGGAAGACTAAGAGAGGTACTGAATGTTGACCTTGAGGAACGAATTCGTAATATGGATGAAAGTCCATCAGATAGTACAAGAATAGTTGCATTAATAGTCAGGTTGAGAAAACAAAGCCCATGCGTTTTTGGGGTGACTTTTTTTTTATGATTGCAATTCATTTTTGACATGAAAAGATTAAATTTAGCGTGGGAGCCCCTTTGTAGTTCTGGCGTTTGGCCACCACTTTGAAAAATGGTGGCCACTTTTTACGGTATTATAAAATACAAAAATCCTCCAAAGTTCTTGGACAATTTTCATGTTTAAGGTACCATTGGATAGGTATTAAATCGTTATATACGTTTCACTATATAACGAGTTCAAATCTGAAAGAAAAAAGGAAACAAAAAATTCAATTGCGAAAAAGTTTTAATATGAAAGTTGAACTTTGGTGTAATATAATTGATTATAAATTAATACCATTAGTATAATGTCCGTACAGCATAGATAGTCTATAGTTGCATACATAGGAATGTCGTGAAAGGTACATCATTAATTTTATGCTCGCAGTACATGAAAACCATATCATATCACATATTTTGCAATTAATCACTGAACTCTTCATCTGTATCGCTGTCTTCCATGGATGAGTCATAAAATATCGCGTTTACTTCTTCTTCTTCTGCTTCTGTTTCCACGTCAGATTTCCCCGAAAGGGTTTCATTGGATTGAGGCAAATTGACTCGAATTGAAAGTGCGGGTATGGTGTGCGTGAAAGGTTCAAATCCATGTTGTTGCGGTTCCCAACAGAAATTAGTATAAAACAGCCATTTTGTAAGCCTTGAATTCTTATATTCATAAGCTTACAAGTGACTTCAAAAACAGTGTTGTATAAATGAGTCCTCGTCAGGAGGCAACCTGGCAGAACCATAATACCACAACTGTTGCCATTTACGTGCTCGGGCTTCGCACAATCGTTTGCTCACTGGTTCATTGTGGACGATCCTAATTGTTAACAACTGCAGTTGAATGAACAGCTCGTCTTATAGTTCCTCTTCAACTCCAAGTCACTGTATTATCTGTAGGTACTTAATATTATTTGGCTGAAGAATGCGGTTCATTGCTGTGACCTTTTCCAAGCCGAAGATACCTTCTATTGTGTTACACTGGTAAATGTATTGACTCTAAGAGCACATGCTTTGTCTTGTTCTGAAAACAGTGAGCGACAATTGTAGAATTCTGCACCATTTTCCGATTTATTCTTAAACATGTACATATCTTGCTCAGATGATTTATCAATAACAACTGGATGAGAATAACCTAACTGTGCTGCTTGGAAGAACGCCCTGCTTCACATGACCACGTTGCTTCGAATAGGGAATTGCATTCGCTGGATGTGAGATCATAGCAGAGAAGATCCTTGGTGTAGTACCAGTCAACATTGTGCTCATAGGATAGCCACTCATTCATAAGGAAGTGTTGAAACCTCTGTTTATTCCCAGGCTTCAATAGAAATGAACGCCACGCACTCCCTGTAGGCATTTGCTCATCAGAAACAGGGTGTTTGGGACGAATCTATATGATTGAATACGACGTTTTTGTTTTTGATGTTTGGTACTGTCAATTAATGTGTCTTCATTGTAAATAACATTGACTAAGGCTGCGCGTGAACTAGAAACTAAATAGTTTTGAGATTAAAATGTTCTGATTGATATCTGATTGAGACTCTAAGATATATTGAAACATCACACACATGCATTTGTTAAATTAATCTGATTCAACAAATTCTTCATTTTCCTGTTCTGTTGTGATATCTACCACGTGCTCTAAACCATTTATTAGGTCTGGGTGATTCTCAATACATTTTTGAATCAGCATGAGTAATTAAGCTTTTGCTATCATTTTGTGCAGACGCATTGCCCTGTTGTAATGTTTACTAGATAATGCTTAATTTACACTGACTGCAGCAACAACATCTGTAGCAACAGCTATCTCCTTGATACCACTTCCTGTCATTCTCTTTCCTACAGCATTAAGGTATGTCATCTCTGTGTGAAATCCACCTAACACGCCCTTTAAGAGAGACAGCCTATCATCATCCTTGCATAGATATTCTTCAATATATTTATCTACTGCTTGATCACCAACAAGTTGAACTAGTGGCATTTTCTTGTGTTTCGCAGTTTGTTGACACCAATCTAACCCACCTTTGACAGCTTCTTTGCTTGGTGGCCTTAAGTAAGATTTGATATTGTATGTTTCCCACTAGTTAATATCAATTGGAAGGTTGCAATGATATCCAGTATATGAAGGTATATTTCCTTCCGCTTGAATCATACGCATAAGTGAGTGAAAAATCACTTTGTGTACCATTGCTGCCTGTTCACTGGATTCCAACCTCTTTGGTTGTGGCTCACTGCGTACGCCATCGTGGCTGGAGTTTTTGGTGACAACAGGACAGGCTAGAGTTCTTCTGACTTCAAGCGTTGGTATAATTAATGCGCTTCCATTGGTACCTTCTTCACATCGAGAATATATTGGTTATGTCACTATGACGTTCGTGTAGGGACTAGTCCCAGATCCTGTTAGACGTCTTCTCAAAAATCTTGACTATCCATACCAATTGTTCCTGGCTGACCTGATGCAATTGGTTGTGGACATAATAGGACGTCTGAGCCCATTTGATGTTGTTCTGCCTTATTGCGTTCCTGTAACGCCAATGTTGATAGCTCATCGAGTACGTCATCATAATAAATGCCAATTCTCAATTTTTTTAAGGACAGCAATAAGTTCTTTCCTACCAGTCAAGTTGTGCACAGACATTGATAGGCTTACTTGTAGTGGTTGGAGTTTTCTTGTGATTAAATGCATCATACCTTCATAAATAAAACGTACAGCTGGTTGCAATCGTTTCACTACCACTGTGCGGGATTCTTACAGTTTAGCATGAGGATCCGCAAGCAACGCAATTAAGTTGTGGATATCATTTGGTATATTGCAACTTTGCAGTTCTTCAACCAAGCAGGGCCATGGTAATCCAGGCCTTTTTCGATGATTACCGTGTAGAATTTTAGCATCATTTTGTATCAAGTTGTAGGTGTTTGTTACCCAACTATTCAGAGCACTTTCAACATATGCTCCCCCATACTTAGGAAAAAGGACTATTGACGACTCATTTCGTATGTATCTTGACTGAAACCCAATGTCCTTTCCAAAGTGTGCTTCCAGTTTTTGGCGAAGTGAACGTAGGGCGTGCTTGTCGTCGCAGGCGTTCCTAATTTCTTCGTTTATCATCATATATCTCTGAATTTTCTCATATTTGTATAGTAAGTTCCTGAGCGCGTAAACTTCTTCGTAGATGTCCAAACACTACACAATATATTCACACAGTTGATTGAATGCCTCGATTTGTCTTTCTGTTATCCATTTAAGTCGCTGCTGACGTTGTTCTGTTTTGGTATTAATAGCGTTCTGGTTGTACACTGGTCTGCAGTATGGCTCCCAGAAATCTTTATTATTTCGAATATCCAACGCAGGAGCTTTTACTATCCCTTCACCATTGTTACAAAATATAATTAGAGCTTGGAGTCTATTCTTGGTTTGCTCATCTTCAACGTAGTCGACCGCCTTCAAGAAAGTTTTCCAGGCATCCAGTGTTTCCAATATGTGACACTTTACGTGTGTTCTTCCACCAAGGTTGTTTCGAACGGGTTTTCCTTCAAAGGTTTTGATACAAATAACGCAATTCGAATGAGTCGAACCTGTACGGCTTCTTCGTGTACGTGATTCTTTCGTCTGGGGAGTATGAATTCCAGCAGCTTCTCCCACATTTGCTTCAAGGACAGATTTCCTGTGAGTATCCTACCCCCGTGTTAGTTTATGGCCACCTATCTCAAGTTTTCAGAGTTTGTGAATTTTCCTAGGCAGAGTGTCAACTTGTATATTTTCATGGATATCATCATAGTTCGTCCCCAAACACTTCCATTCTTGTGCTTTCTCTGCAATATTTTCCCAGGTGTCTTGGTTTGGTTGTTGCAGTGGATTCTTTTTGTACGTTGCTGATTGTTCAAATATCACACATTCATCTTCTGTATGAATTTTGGATTTCTTGCCGGTAGCTTCTGGTGGCGATGCAACCAATAAAGCCTGTCTCTTTGTTGATTTTAATTGACAAGGGATATCCATTTATCTCTTATTCAGTTACTGGAACAAAGAAAAAATTAGTGTTACAAACAAAAATAAAGTTCACGAACAATTGAATGGAATACAGGCATAACCATACTGTTTAAGTATTCTCATGTCACAAAGACCGGCTTATATTTTTCAAAATGGTGGCCAAACGCCAAAATAACAAAAGTGGCTCCCATGCTAGATTTAATTCTTAACATTTCAAAAATGGACTGCAACTGCAACTGCAGAAATTCTGCCATGAAAAACATTTTGCCAACGCAGTCGACAAAAGTGTGCGGTGGTCCTAAATTTCTTGGCGTTTATTCTGTTCTCTGATGAGGCTGGTTTTACACGCGATAGGTTATTCAACTACCATAACAACCATATCTGAAGTGAAGACAACCCTCATGTAGCGTGGCTGGACAAAAATCAGCATAAATTCAGTGTAAACGTTTGGAGTGGAATCATGCAAAATCATTTGAGGGGCCCCTAATTTTTACCTTCGCATGTCAGATGTTTATCTGCAATTTATTCCAAATGAATTGCACTGTTTAATATACAATTTATGTACCTCTACATGTCGTACGAAAAATGTGGTTAGTGCACGATGGCACCCCAGTTCACTTTAGTAGAGGGGTTCGTTAGTATTTGGATGTCCGTTTTCCTAAAAGATGGATTGGTTGCGAGAGATACATTGAATAGCCTACTCGATTAGCTGATTTGAACCCAATTGATTTTAACTCTGGGAACATTTAAATTCAATTGTTTACTCAACTCCTATGCCTGATGTTGATGTTTTAAGAGAGCGTGTTTTAAATGGATGTGAGTGAATACGTAACACTCCAGATGTATTTAATAGAGTGCGTCAAAGCATAGAACGCAGGCTCAAAGGATGCATAGACGCAGGACGACACCATTTTGAACAATTTGTTTTGTAACCAAATGTTCTGCCATGTGTTTTTGTTTGTTTCTATTAAACATTGTCTATTTAAATTGCTTATTAATTATTTGATATTATTAAACACTAAAACTCCTCTCAACCCCAAAACTAAGCGTTTCTGCACCCATGTTAATATGAACTTTTTTGATCGTTAGGTCAGTGGGAATAGGTCCCTAAAACAGTGGATCTCAAACTGTGGTACGCGTACCACTGGTGGTATACAGAGCTTATCATGGTGGTACGCAAGCAGACACGAAAATATTAACATTTTCCCCACAATTTGAGGAACTATATGTGACTATTTGAAGACTTTTCTGAATTCCTTTTGATAAGAAACCCGTTTATTTTGAATAAAATTCCTGGAACCCTAACTTATAACGAAAAATAGTGTTTGATAGAACTATCTTGTGATGGAGGTTTGAAAATGGAATTTACCAAATTAGAGCTAGACGAATTTTGGCTAAAGGCTAAAAATCGATATCCATCGCTGGCCAGAAAAGCATTGTTGTTTCTAATTCCATTTGCAAACCCCTATCTTTGTGAAACTGGATTTTCTGCTATTGTGACAGTAAAAAGTTAATTTCATAATAAAATGAAACTTGACCCAAATTTGCGCCTAAAATTAAGTACAACTGAACCAGACATCTCCTGGGTTGTTTCAAGTATGCAGCGCCATCCTTCTCACTGAATTTTTAGACTTTAATAATATTGTAGCTCTTTTTTATAAATAAATAACAGATACTTTCCAAAACTGTTGTAATTTTTTACTGCTTTATCATTCCAAGCCATAGCCATCCTAATTAAAATTTTAATAGTTCAGTGGTACGCGAAAGATCTGTAATACACATGAGTGGTACATAAAAACAAATAAAGTTTTAGAACCATGCCCTAAAATATTTGACATCAATTAAAATATACCCTGTAGATGCGTACAGCCTGAACCGGTGGTAAGATGGGGTGATAAAAAAAAGGTGAACATGTAAGTATACCCCCATAACTGACAACCCCCCTAGAACAACGGGGCCACCTCTTACCCTTACCTGTGTGTGTAAACCGAACGGGTATTAAGACGCGGTGCTAATAATAATAATAATAATAATAATAATAATACCACCCTTACCGCCCTTTCTTTCCTAGCTACCGCTATGACAACTGACAAAGCGGTTTCTTATAATGTCTTTATGGAAATAAGATATTGTACCTGATGGACCACAATTCTTATTTGATTTTTAAATTAGGGTCTTCTGTATATCAATACTTTATTTATGGTTCTTAGACAAATGGGACCCTAAAGGTCAGATTATATTTAATAAAGCTATATGTATTTACTGAGATAAGTGAAGTCTGGTCTTAACTCGACCGTTTGACAATTCGTCCGTGTGTGTTTGTTCCGCGATTATTGCCAAATGCGTGGACCAATTTTAATTAGAGTTAAAAAGGACGTTGTTTTAAATTTCAAACGACTTTTGAAGTTGTTTTTAATTTATAAATTTATTTTGACACAGACGCTTTACACCGTGAACAACAAGGTTATAGAGCAGTGATCTAAATTGAAGAACTATATACAGTAGGGCAACTATATCCGCAGATAGTACGTTCCTAGATCTACCACGATTACGTGAAACCGTGGATGTTACGAAACTATTAAATAACGTGATATTAATATAACCTACATAAATACGATAAAGTGTAATTGATAAATTATTCACAGTAAGACATTACCAACATTCAATAAAGTACATAATAATGTGTACTGTACACTACAGTTTACTTACTATTCTCCATTTTTCTTGTTGTGACGATCACACGATGATGATTATGATGATGATGATGACTACGGTGATATGACAGCATTATGCCCACGATGAGGAGATAAAGTGGGGTGATGTATAAATTGTGACTTATAAACTTTTTTCTTTTATTGACTATAGAATTAATTTGCTTCCTGAATAACTTGATTATAAAATATAAACTTTAAATCCTAGGATACATTATGGGAGATATTTCAACTTTAGATTCAGAGCGAAATCTTAATACTGAAGTTAAGATAAGAACAGGACGTAATTATTAACATGAAGTAACTCTAATTTTTTTGAATGTCAATTAATTTAGTATTTTAAAGATCTATGTTTATTTTATCGTAATTCAAACAGTTATTTAAAATTCATAATGACTTTACTCATAGCTAGTCATATAAGTAAACTAGTATTTTTATGTGCTCAACCATTTCAAATTTGCTAAATATGGCTGCGATTGCTAAACATTCCGCAAGAAATTTTCTCCTATTTTTGACGTCTCTTTAAACTGTCTACGAAATTACGTTACGTTAAAATCTCTTGAATTAAAAGCCTGGAGTGATGGAGGTCTACCATTTACAGGATTAGTAATTACATAAGCATACACAAATTGATGTAAACCATAGTTTTTTTGAAGTTTTTTTAAAATTATTTGAGTACTAAGCTCAACACCATCTAAACCCAATATCACCGCCGAAGTAACTGCAGGTCTTTGGGAAAAGCTTTATCTTCGGTGTCTGTTGGTTAACTGTTGACAAATATCCTAGCTTTCATTTATGTTGGATGATGGTGTGCTGGGGTGGAGTGGAGTTCACTGACAACATTGTTGAACAAGTATTGCGAAACTTTTATTCTATTCAAGGTAAGCTAGACCACGTGTAAACCATAAAATTACAACGCTGTTTCCCCAACAGTATCCATACAATCCCCTCATAGGATCAAGCTACACTAGATATTATCTAACTTTTCTAACCCAATAAGCTCTGATCTTGCCACACAGTACATCAAGGACTATGCTATTGTCACAATACAATGAAACCCTCACTCTCCCTTGGTTACTCGGCTTTTCGGCCAAAGTGGGTGGGTGTCTGTTGTCTCGGTATAACCTGTGTAGCTACGACGAGCAAAGAGAAGCCACGAACCTTTTAACAATGCCAAACTAAAGTACCGTCATCCATTTCACCGAGCAGGGAGACTTTAGGCTTTTAGTCGGAGCACTGCTGTATCTACTTGAGCCCTTGACGAGAATAAATGGTGTCGTGTACCACTCATAAGAGATTCTCTCTTAGCGTAGTAAATCATTGAAATTTACCCTCAAGAGACATTTGTTATAAATTAATACGCTTGTTTCTGGTAGCTTTTGAGAAATTGTCTGTTTAACAGCGACAAAAACTTTCTTCGTTTTAATATATTGATTTAGATTAAATGAGAAGATATGCAACTTATAAATCCTATTAATTAAAAATACACCAAGAAGTCAAGGTTTCAATGCGAATACCTTGCGTACATATGTATCAGCCCTTCATAATAGCTTAATGAAATAAAATTTGGAGCATTCACTGGCATTAAAAGGACAGTTTGCATTTAAATATGTCTTTTAGACACATGATCATGTTTGATTCTAAGCAATATCTTACATATTTAAAAAAACTCATAATATTTTAAATGCCATAATCAGGAGTTGCATATTATAATATTATCATTTTATTATCATTTTTGAGACTAGAAAAAAATCTAAAATTCAACCTAAGAGGTCAAAAAAATATTTGAATTGGTTTAGACCTTAATAAAAATGTATTCAAATTTAACCAAAGATAAGAACTTAAGGTTATTTGATCCTTTTAGTACCAAATACTTTATAAAAATAAAAAGTTGTAAATATTTTTAAAAAAGGTTTAATAAACAATATGGTACAGTAAAAACCCCATGCCTCTATATTAAAATATTACACAGTAAATAAAAGAAACTAGCTACAGATACAATTATTAAAAATGCGGTGGTGATTTATGGAACTTTTTATTTTAATTGCTTACATTATTTTGTTATCATGTGGTCTAGATTGTATCGGTACTGTGTGTACACTCATTAAGGAAAAAGATACCTTAGACTTAGAATACAAATGTGATACTCACCTGAATACGTGAGTACGTTAACTTCATTTAGGGTCTCATCTGAAATGCATCACAAAGATCCCTTTTGGTCTAGTTAAACAAAGTAATTCGTATACTACTCAAACATGTTTAACCACAAGAATGTCTTCAACGTTGACATAACATACAAGAGCGGAAAGCTTAATTACGTGTGCTACTTACTATATACATATATATCGCTGCACCGCAGAGGATTTCTCTCTCTTTTATTTTAAAATGGGGGAAATAAATTATGTACATTGTTGCAGAATTATCCCAGCAAATAACATAAATGAAATAATATACACCGTTACAGAAACATTGAGAAAAGAGGGACATCTCGGTCCATCAACGAGCACAGCAATCGATTTCACATATAGAAGATATTCATGAAATATGTATATATTTATAGCTAAGAAATCATTTGTTTTATAAAAATATATTCCAAATGGGTTTATTTAATAGCTCTACAACTTTACAAAGATAAGATATTTCGTATTTCAAATAGTTGCGGGGATATGATCAAAATTGGAAAAAATCTGCTTATGTTAAGTAAGTACCCTTCTCATTTTCATGGGAAAATAAGAACTACCATTCTATCTGTAATGCTATTTAATAACTGGATAAAATAATTTAACTAAAATTACTACAGCGAATTTAAAAAGATAATTTTTTTTAATCCTTAAGTACACCACCCTTAATTTTAGGGTAAGATATCTAATTCCCAAAATTCCTTGGGGGGACCTTCTAAACCCCCTAGATACTGAGCTTTAGCCCAATCGGTATAACGGTTTCGCCTCCAGACTGAGATACAGACAAACAAACAAATACAAACGGCATCGCGATAACCACTTTTCGGTTTCAGCGGTTCATGTAACATCGACATTTAACAAAATCTCGAGGTCAATTTTTTGATCGATCACAATACTGCTTTGTCCGAGGGGGTTGAGGGAAAGCAAAAAGATCAAGGTGGGAATGTAGCGAACACTAGAAAAGGCCAGTGTTTTTTGCAGTTTTTATAGCAAAACGTTTTTGCCAAAATAAAATAAAATATATTCCTCCAGTAGAAACATAGTTTAATTTTTATTCACTATGGTATTAACAACAGCTGTTGTTGAATATCTGTCATGAACATTACAGGCATTAGATGACAAACTTTTTTAAATGAAGAGAAGTTGTCATTAAATTCCAGGACACCCTTGACAGATATTCAACAACTGTTGAGGTCACCATGTGAAGCCATTTAAACTCTATGTTTGTACTGAAGCACTATTTTATTTATTTAGACCAAAACAAATATTTTGCTATAAAAAGTGCAAAAGCACTCACCTTTTCTAGAGTCTCCTACGCTCCCGCCTAATTGTGACGAAGAAGGAAGTGCAAGTGTGTGAACTAGGGTTGTACACTCTTATTTAAGCTTTAAGATTCAGCAATTATATTTGCGTAAAACGTGGATCAGTTTCAGTTGTCAATATTGAAATAGAATGAATTGCTGGTAACGAGGAGGTCAAAGTTCGAGCTTTGGCTAGGTGTAATAAGAGTGGTTTTATATTTAGAAAAATCAATCTTATTTTACGTAAAGGCACGAGAAAATAATTTAAATTTTACTATAATCGTCACTATACTCCGTTAATGTCAATAGATAAGGATAACCTGGACGGGTACCAAAACGTGATGAAAAATTAAAGACTAATGTTTTTACTGTCTATTGTATAGTCCTCCTCGGTGGTCTTTGAGTAAAGTTCTCGCCTCAGGACTTGATGTTTGTGGGTTGAAACCCAATCGAGGTCAATGGATATTTCTTGAGCGGTAAAAATCCGTAGCATAACTTCTTTTAGAGGGGAAGTAAAGCCATCGGTCCCATGTCAATTTTTATATGTAAAATAAACCCTGGAAGGTATGTGAAAATATATTTCCCAGCAAATTGGTAGGTCATTTCGGTCTCACTCATAGAAATTCTCGTGTGCTGATCTAATCATTTGGTTCAGAAGGTGCACGTTAAATAGTTCCAATAAATAAAATAAAAATGTATTGTATAGAAACAATCAACTGTTTGAACTAATTGAGCGGAAACTACCAACTGATTGGTTTGAAATAATCGCGTTCCTTGTAGAATTACTCAAGGCTATAAATAAGTATAGTAATATTACATAGTATCTTAAGTACAGTTCAATTTTCATAAGAAGCTCCAAAAGTTGCTATATCTACTTTCACGTATTGTTACGTTTAGACAAGCGATCTGCAGCTGTCACTTTTGAGAGATACTGTCAATATCGATAAGATAGCACTAATATAAAGGAAACCTGCTTGAGTGGGCCGCATGGTCTACGGCGTAACTATCACAACATACTGGACTGCCGATAACAGGAGGATTGGAGTTCAAATTTTGGTTCGGTGTATTGAGTTTTTTCAAAAATTGTTTTCCACTCAAATTCTGGTACACTTAATATAAATTCAACTTTCCTCATTCCTAACTCTAAATTAGTACCTATACATGTAGCCTGAACAGTTAGTAAGACGTGGTCCTAATAATAACCCAAAAACAAAATTTAACAATGTTATACAAAGTTTAAATTTTCTATAAAACTTTTCTTATTTAAATTGATTTGTAACGACTACACTTTACACGAGCCACCAAACATCTTTTGAAACAAGACATAAAATATTATTGTTTAATTTCTTAATGACTCTTCTTAACGCATTCAATTTTAGACAACGAATCACTCTAATCACTTTGGTTCAGTTGGTATTCCCTCTGACTAATAATATAATTCTCCTTTCCCCGTGTAGGTAGATGAATCCTCTTTAAATAAATGATAAACTAATGGTATAGTACTTAATCTTAGTGCTAATATTTAATACAGAAACAAATAATAATATGTAAATCCATAAAATAAACTGCATTTTAACATTTTTATATAAAGAAAACATTGTAATCATGAGGTTTATAATGATTTTAGGTTTTCTGTGCCCCCAAAATCTGTTAACAACATTATCTCCGTCTCTTTGCTTGCACCTGTGGCTACAGCCGAAGCACTTTTAAGGATCTCGTTCACGCTCGATATTTAGATGTTATACGGTTGTAGTTCGAGGGAGAGATCGTAATTTAAACTCTAGCTCTAAAATTAAGGGTGGTTAAAGTATTTTTCGAGAATGGCTTTTATTATTTTGTTCAAAAGGATGTTTGCAGAGTGTTATGCATTATAAACAGTATTATATACTTTTTATAAATTCTCATTTAAGATTATTTTAATGATGACTAATTTTTGAAAACTGTCAATTGTTCGAAAATAGCCATATTAATTTTGTTCGAAATGGATATTTGGGGAGTGACTTACATTTTATTAATAACATCGCATAGGCCTACTTGTTTATTGGAGAAAGTCGTTTAACTTTAGCTTAATGTTAACCCGTAATTTTGAAAATTTGATACCAAATTATTTTAGACTATATGCGGAAGTATATATGTTTGTGTAGTATCATTTATTTTGGACGCAACATTGTAATTTCTGGCTCTCAGAAACCAAACACAGTCTTTCCCAAGTGAACGGGAGAATAAAATAGAGTTTTAAGCAACTGGGTGCGCGTTAACAATGGACTAATCACATCCCTACACAGTTTAACGCGAAGTCGAGAAAAATGCATTAAATCTTATGCTAGTTCTACTTTTTCACTTTATATCGACCTCTCTGAGAAAGAAGTATTGTAATCATAAAAAAATCGACTTAAAATTTCGATGAATGTTGACGATTATTGACCCCCTAAAACTAAATAACTCGTATCTCGGACTAGAGCAGAAAACGTTTTACCGATCGGGTTAAACTTTGTATCTTAAGGTTTTCATAAGGCCCTCCCGAGGAGTTTTTGAAATACAGCCCTAAAATTAAGGCTAGTTTACTGAAGGACAAGGAGAAAAAAAAAATGATTTTCTCTAAATACGTTATAAAGATTTTGATTAAATTTTGTATTTGGACATTGTTTAACATTTCAAACAAAATTATAACTTTAATCTTTTAATGAAAATTAATTTAAGGGAACTTTACATAATCATAAATTTAAAATTTTGATCATATATCCGCAACTATTTTGGATACGAAATAACATATCTTTGTGAAGTTGTAGTATTGTTGAAACTAAAAATATTTTAATCAGGAATATATTTTTATAAAATCAATCATTTCTGTGCTATAATCATGCATATATATTTTTTATGGAGTACTTAGAAATTTGAAATTTTTTGTAACGCTATTTAGTGGGCAGGGATGCTCCTCTTTTCTCAATGTTTCTGTAAATGTGTAGGGCCTACATTATTATATTGATTCTCCTTGGTGAAGTGTTTCTGTAAGAGTGTATATTATTTCGTTTCATCAAATTGTACTATTTTTTAGTAAATGTATTGATGTTAAGATTAAAGAGAAAAAAAGACCACGCATTTTACCGTACAATTTTTTTTAAGGGTTATGAGTGGCTAGCCATAGCCTGTTTGAGTCAACTTAAAACAATTTATTATTTTAGTCTTAATTTTGATAATAGAATGCAAACTTTAATAAGACTAATTAAATGGTTAATCTTAATATATGGCAGCAAAGTTTCATTTTCAATCTGAACATCAACTGTTGCTAACATTATGGATTGAAACAATTTTTTTTATTTATTTAATGAGTATTTTAACCTGAACTTTGTGAACTGAATGATCATATGAGCATGCAAAAAACCCTTTGAGCGAGAACGAAAGGGCCTACCAGTTTTTCCGGGAAAGTTATTTTAACATACCTTACAGGATTATTTTACGTGTAAGATTCGATATGAGACCTACGGCTTTACTACCTCTCCGAATAAATTGTTCTAAAGATATTAAACACTCAAGAAAAATCACTCAGCATCAATTGGGTTTGAACCCACAAATATCGGGTCCTGAGGAGAGCACTTTATCCCAAGAACACTAAGGTTCAAAGTCTGGTATTGATTTAACAATTGGTTTAAAAAAAATATGAGACACACAAACAAATTTACAAATATGGTCAAGATATTATTACATTTTCCTTTTGCATAAGAGAAAGAGAAGACTAAATACTGAATCATCTAACAATTTTGTTTTATTGTTAATTTGTGAGGTTTTATTAAACTGGTGTCCATTTAGACGTCAAACCAGTTCATGCTATCCATGTTAGTAGGTCATTTTCGGTCAACGCCGCAAATGACTTTTGTTAACGGACTGTTTAGTTTTTTTCCCTTCAACAGCAAATATGATATGAAAATAAACTTAGGTTCTGCAATGTAAGCATTGGTCAACTTTTACTACTGTTTATTCAATGGCTCCGAAAATAATAATTGTTTTGACATGACTTTGGTTTATTTTTTTTCATTCACAAGTTTTTTAGCTCTTTATTTTATTTGTGTGGTAAATTTCCGGTAACTTTATTACTGGTCCTAATTAGTATCTCGTAAAGTCTAGGTGTAGTTCAAATAAAATACACCGGAATTTGTGTGGAGGAATATCAAGAAACCATTTAGTTAAAAACGTACTTATTATACCCAGCCGGAATTAAAATTCCAGTTTTTTTTAGCACTGCGTTTTACTATCCTTTCGGGCTATACGCTTATGTACGAATTACGCCAATGTGTTAGAGATGAGAGAGGTTGTATTTAGAAGAAGTGTACCTACACTTGCTTTGAGAGAGAAAGAAGGAAACTGTTTATTTAAAAAACTCAAACATACCTGACCGGGATCGAACCACGATCTCCCCGTCATCGTCATTCTGGTCAGTGGTGAGAGAAGTGTATTGGACAATGCGGCCACCGAAGCGGATAGTTTTTTTCTTCCTCCTCATCATAATCATCATACCAAACGAGACTAGCTTTACGTTTAATTGCGTGCCCAATGGTGGGGGTACTTATCCAAACTACAGTCAGCTTTTAATAGAAAGGGCCTTACCCGACAGCTAGGTATACTTTCACGTATTCATACGTCAAGAAATGTGATTTGCAGCTTTCAATTCTGTAAATATTATCAATAGCTATAAAATAACACTAATAATAATGGCGACCCGCTTCGGTGGCCGCATGGTTTAAGGCAGGGATGGGCAAACTACAGCCCACTGGTGTGTGCATTTAGACCCACAGGATAAATAATTTAACCCGCTTCGGTGGCTCCGTGGTCCAATGCGCTACTCTCGTGTTGGACTAGACTGCCGATGACGGGGAGATCGAGGTTCAAATCTCAGTTGGGTGTACTGAAGGGGGTTTCTCCAAAATAGTTTTACACTCTCCCTCCATGCAAATGCGGGTACATTTCCTCTAGAATTAACCTTCCTATTCCTTAAAACTGCTAGCGTAATTAGTACATAGTTGTGTAGCCCGAACAGGCTAAACAAACAGTGCTAAAAAACAATTAAAATGTGTTGCGTTGTGAAGCCGCTTTTAAAACATAGCCATATTGTACTTTTATAAAATCATCCAAAAGTAATATTACCACACTTGGTAAATAATAACCAAAAATATATGGCAACGTTTTTATCCTTATATTCATGTAAACAAGTGTTTCCAACCATGAAGCTTATGAAGAGTGATCCTAGAAACCGACTTACTGATTAACAACTCATACAGATGCTATTATTCCTTTCAACTCCAACCATCCTATCTCTCATAAACTTTCAATAGTCTAATTTACAGACTTCTACATATTCCACTTTCAAAGAAAAACTATACTAAGGAACTTAATATCATCAAACAAATTGGCACTGTGAATGGATACCCTCAATCAGTTATTTCTAACATTCTTCAAAAACAAAAAGCCAAAATGCTTCCCAAATCCAATCTTACAAAAATATCTGATAAACCTAATCAACCTAAATGGATCAAAATAAATTTCACTGGTCAAAAAGTTGTCAAAATCTCTAGAATTCTACAAAAACATCATATTAAAATTGCCTTTTCAACCAATAATACAGTCAAAAAACATTTATCCAATTCCAACCTTAATAATCATAATATTTATAGCAAAAGCGGAATTTATAAGTTAACATGTGATTGCAATGCCGCCTACATTGGCCAAACTGGCCGGGCCCTCTCAAAACGATATTTTGAACTCTTAAGCGATTTCAAATTTAACAGGACTAAATCAAAATTTGCAGAACATTTAAAAATTTCTGGACACCAGCCTACCCCTATTGAACAATGTATGAAACTTCTTTTACCTTCTAACAAAGGCCATAAAATGAATATCGCCTAAAATATCCATATCTATAATGCAAGCTTCTATCATAACAACATCCTCAACGAAAAAACAAAATTTGAAAACCAAACCTTAATCAACATAATTAAAAACCTTCATTAATATGCAACCTTAACCTCTCCTATCTCTATCCCTGTTGCCCTCCTACCATCGTAATTGAGACTTGATCGGGCCAGGTCGTGAAGATTAGAACCTTTCTCTTTTTCCTGTTGTCATCTACCTTCTTTTACCTTTGTATCTATCTATATCTAATCCAACTCTCTCATTACAATGATAGTGGCAACTCCGTGAATTACTTAGTTTTTAATTTTTGTTTTTCATATTGGTACTTATATCTTCTGGCTTAGTCTTTTTCATTTACGAATTTTTATTTTCATTCTCATTAGATTCATTACACTTTTGGCGTGACAGGGGAAACATCTAACCCTAATAATTAAAGGTAAGCTTGGAAGTTTAACTTTTTATTTACGCTTAATAATTTCCTATTCTTTATTATTTCTTACATCTCTTAATTCTTTTAGGTTAACTTGGACTATTTAATTCATTTATTCTTTGAATTAATTCTTATATTTGTTTTTATATTTGTGGTTTTGTCTTTAATTTAAATCCACATTTCATTCTAAACTTTAAATTAATTATCATTGGTTTTCCTTAGACCTGAAGATGGCGTTTGTACGTCGAAACATGTAGTCAAGTCAACCTGCCATTTGGCGATACAAGACTTAAGGAGTGGAACTGTAATCATCTAAGGAACGTTTTAATCAATCTCATATATCAATTTATCTTACTTTAAATTTCACTTCATCCTTTTCAAATGTTTCACATTAATTTCTTTAACCTCTTCAGGAATTTTACAAAATAATTTCCCTGTCACTTTTATTATAGTTCTTAATGAGAACTTCATGTAATAATACTAGTTCTTAATAAGTTCATTCACCAATCAAATGATTCAATACATGGTTTTAAATATTAACTTGCAATTTTAACATTAATGCTTATGTTATATATTATGTTACATTTTAATATGTTTAGTGTATTTTACCCTATTCAATTGTATTACTTTTGTTATTACTTCATTTCACTCTAAATATAAAGTTTAAATAATTTAAATTTAACCCTATTCAATTGTTTACTTTTGTTATTACTTCATTTCACTCTATATATAATGGTTAAATAATTTAATATTAATCACAAACATCCCATTCAATTGTGTTCATATAAAATATGACTTGAACTTAATTCTGACAAATATTTTTATCTGTGTCAAGGTTATTACCTTCAATTCATGATATACTTTTCTTATGTCTGTAATTTAATAATTCTTTTTGGTTATCTCTCTATTCTATTAAACCTCTTGAGATTATTTAGACGTTCTTTCAATCATTAACTATTTATATTATCCCTCCTTACTAAATTACTATGAATATATTTAATATGATTAACATCTATCTTCTCTCTTGAGAATCACCTCACATTTTAATACAGGTTAAAATAAATGTTACGGAGCTCCTCATGAACTTTCTCCCTCCATTGTTTAAAAAACTCGTAATATATGTGAAACGAAATAATATACACTAGCAAACTCGAGCAAAAATTGCGCTATAATTACGTAAAACATTTTTTGACTACCGGTTTTAAGAATCGTTGCAGTGATGCCTGCACATTATTGCACTAAAATGTATTCCAGATTTTTTATCGGGAAAAAATATATCCAATAAGACCTCACTTGACTTTCTAATTAAAAGTTTGCTCGTCAAACGTTATCAAATTACATGCATATTTAGCTTTAGTTGTTTGATTTGAAACAAAACTTAAATTTTCCCTCTTCCGTCCACGATGAGAATTTTAAAACGACCCCTCTCCCAGCCCTCTATCTATTCGTTGCACCAAACCACTCAAGTAAGAATTATTAAGCTGTTATTATTTTTAACAAAAGAGATATATTTTATTTACCGATATACATTAATACGCAAATAATGGTTTCCATGGTGATGTAAACAAAGAATGATTTTACAGTTTAGCCACTGCCCACACAGCATGAAAATATGGAAAACTCGCAAGGAAAGCTTAGCTTTACTTTTAGGCTTATATTTTTGCCGGCATCCTGGACCCCTAATATTTAAAATGACTTCATTGGTTAAAATCGGTAAAACCGTTTACTCTTAATAAAGATAATGTGAGAGAAATGATGTGATAGAGAGTGTATGTGAGGGTAGATAGTGTGTGAGAGAGAGGGATAAAGTGTGAGAGAGAATGAGATAAGATCATATGAGAGAGAGTGTATGCGAGGAGAGAGTGTGAGTGAGAGTGTGTGAGAGCGTTAGAGATAATGTATGTGAGAGCGTGAGATAGTGTGTCATATAGAGATATATAATGTGAAACCATAGATGTGGTACTCAAATATTACGGTACTTGGAAATATCATTACTTCAAAATCAGGTATCAACAACTGAACTTACTGTATTTGTAAGAATGTTAAATGATATATGGGGTACACAAAACATTACTTTAAAATATTATAGCCTCAAAACTAAGCGGTAAACTGAAAACATAGCTTAACATTTGTATTGTGTTACTATTCGCTAAAATGAACATCAAAATCCAATATTTGAAAAATAAAATGAACACCAAAACTCACACTTAAATAGTTAAAATGTCTATTTCTAAACGTTATTCAAGATCATTTTATCGTTTTTGAGCTTATAATACAACCCAAAACATATTTAAACATTATTTTATCATGCGCGAAACAAAACGTAGACAGTATTTTCACGAATTTAACTTAACCTTTTAAGTTTCGAACTATCTTCAATATTATTGATTTAAATGTGAATTAACGATAACAACATTCCAATAAAAAATAAATGAATTCCCAGTTTAGGAATCTCAATTTAAATGTGTAGTAGACATATTCATCCAAAGAGAAAATTGTGATGTGTTCGGACCAACAAATAAAGATTGAGTTATTATTTTTTAGTCAACGAGATATATTTTATTTAGATATCTACAGCCATGCAGTAAATAACGGTTTCCATGGTGACTAAATAAGTAATGGAAAACTAATAAAGTCTCTGTGAAAATCGGGTTTTCGTGGAAAACTACTATTTTTCCCACATCTTGGACTGCTAGCCGTTAAAATGAGTGGTAGTTTGTCAAAATCTGTACAGTCATTTAATAGTAATTTCTATTACCATAAACGGGCTTATCAAATTATATATAAGATCATTTTGTTTTTAAAGAATCAAAGTATTTGTTTGTATATTTGGACCAATAAAAAAATATCGATATTGGGCCCCCAAGGGTCAACAGTTCGTACTAAATTTTCAAATTGCGTTTAAGATTTTGTACATTTTATTAGGGGTTATATATCTTATGGTTATCACATTGCTATTAAATTCTTAGTTTATAAATGTAAACAAATAAAAAGGTAAATATTGATTATTGAGTCAAAAATGATAGAAATAGATCATTGTTGTACAAACATTTCCCCTAAGTGGTTAAAAGAAAAAGAACATAGTTTTTTTGAGAGATTTACTTATGTACTTACTCTATGGAGAGAATTATTCCGTTAAAACTTAAGTAGTATCTCTTTACAACTAACGCTCACTAAATTGTGTTACTCAATTTGTCAATATCTCAGAAACTATTGGTTTTGTAAAAATATATTTGAAATAAAGATTTTTTATTTTAATAGCACTGTAATTTTGCAATGATAAATTATTTAGTATCTTAAATAGTTGTGGAGATACGGAAATTTTTAGTTCTGTAAAGTACCCTAAGTCTATTTTCATGAGAAAAAGCCCTTTTGTTTATAATCTTAATCAACGCCTAGATACGAATTTTAATCAAAATCGTTATAGCCCATTTTGAGAAAATGGAATTTTTCTTTTTTCATCCTTTAGTAAACTGATCTTAACTTTAGGGTTAGACAGACACACAGACAGACGGCGTTGCAAAAACAACTTTTCAGGGTTCGGGGGGTCATGAAACGTCGACATCCATCAACATCTCTGGTTAGATTTTTTTGACGGTCGTAATACTTTACCTTAAAGTGTTGGAAAAGTTAAGAATGTATATATTTACGTACAGCTTGATAACTATTGGCTTTATAAAAATATATTTCAAATATAATATTTGTACTATAAATATACCTCCAGATTAGCAATGATAAGTAATTTAATATCTCAAAGAGTAGCGGCAAATTTTGTGAGCTTTAGTTGTACAAAGATACTACTTAAGTTTTAGGCTTAACGCAATAATTCTCTAATTCCATAGAATAAGTAGACAAGTAAGTCTCCCCAAAAGATTATGTTCTTTTTCCTTTAACTTCTTAGGGAAATAGTTGTACAGTAATAATCTATCTCTATCGTTTTAGATTCAATAATCAATATTTACCTTTTTTTACTAATATAAATTTACAAATGAGGAATTTAATAGCAATGCGATAACCATAAAATGTGAAACCTCTAATAAAATATTGAAAGTTTTAACCGGAAGTCCAAATTTTAATACGAAGGGTGGACCCTTTTGGACCCAATATTGATCTTTTTTATTTTGGTCCAAATATACTAATGAGGGCTTTAATTCTTTAAAAATAGAATAATAATATATAAAACTGAGAGTTAAAAAATGTTCACGTAAGTTTAACACAGTTTTTGCTCGGATTTACTAGTGTATATTATTTAGTTTCACATATATTACGAGCTTTGAGTAAATATTTCAATTTTTAAACAATGAAGTGAGAAAGTCCGTGTGGATTTTCGAACCATTTATTTTTATTTGGTCTTCCTGTAATTAAGTTTAGGCCTACACATCCCTGGTTTAAGGCATAATTCTCAAAATAGAGCAGACTGCTGATTAAGAGGAGATCAGGGCTATAATCCTGTCCAGGTGTACTGAGGGTGGTTTTCCCTAAATTGTTTTGCATTCTCCCTCCACGAAAATGCGGGTACATCTCATTTAAATTCAACCTTCCATATACCTGACACATTAGCGTAATTATAACATATTTGTATAGCCTTATCAGATAGTAATATTCGGTGACATAAAAGTAAATAAAGACTTAATAATAATAATAATAATAATAATAATAATGATATAAAATGGGATCAATGTTGGCAGAAAAAAAGAATGGGTTTGTGTTTTCTTAAAGGCTCTTTATATTGAAATTGGTCTATAGTAATATCTGTGGAATTTGCTGGCGCTCAGCCAACCCTGCAGGCTCCAGTAATCTATCTCCCCAGTCACTGCCCACTGCCCTTGTTTCGAATCTGGTCGCGTCACCTAGTGACGACATTCACCCTCAACTCCTGTAATTCTATTTCACAGGAAGAAGACAGAGAGTCGGATTGTTTCAATTTTTTTTTTTCAACCTCCTCTTTATTTCACTTTATTTAGGAAGAGTAAAAGAAATCCGTCGGGGACTTTGTGGTCCCACTTAAAACCCGCTTCTGAAGAGAACAGCAAGGTGTG
>CABFWB010001939.1:48001-74755 GCA_902151455.1 Timema bartmani
CCCCCCCCCCCAAAAAACAGATTTTTCTGTGGAAATAATATTGCAGTTTAAATTCCTCAATCTCCTAAATATTGCCTTCTGTTACCAGGAGCTAAGGACCACAGGTGAAGTGAACAGTAGACCTACCTCGATTCCATTATATATATTAAAGTCCATTTTTTGTTTCACGTTTTTACCCTAACATAATGGTTAGATGTATCATGTTTGTGTTATTTATTTTCTAGTCATAGTTTCTAAGTAACAACCCTCTAGAATCCTGTGATGATACATTGTTTGTTGAACCGCTAAGTATTATTATGTAATGGAACTCGTACAGTGGAACATGTCTTCTCTGTGAAGCAAGTACATATTCCCATGAAAACGTTCACTGAGTCCGCTCTGTTCCTGTCATTTTGCGGATAAGGGTGCATCATTTAGACTCACACCAGATTATACAAGCGTACATATGAGAATACGTACGTGACGTGGCACTGGCAGCCTCATCCAAGTTTAACTTAGACCACACGTTTGAAAACGGTCGTCAAAACTCCATCCTCAACGGTTTATCGTTAATAATGTAATTACTTTTTTAAAAGAAGTAACGTGCTACAGTGCTGTGGACTTCACACACACACACACACACGACAGAAAATTGGACTACGGCCACAAAAATGTCATTTGCAGAATTTTGGGGCTAAAAGAATATTTTCAGTTTATTATTTGATATTGTCTTTTATATAAAAGGTATAGGTCTACATCCTAAAAAGTTTGCTAAAAAGAAAAATCTTAGTGATGCAAACACAAACACACACACACACAGAATATTCAGAAATGAATGTTTAAGAAAATTAAAATTTTTTTTAATGTTAAATTTTTTTATATCTTTAAAATAATACTAGTAAACTTTTAGTGGGCTTTACAATAATTTAAATCCAATCTAATATATAAAAACGTTTTAAAAGTAAATCAGGAAATGATTGTCAGCTTAGTATAAATGGAAAACCGTTGGCACAAGTGAATGGCTTTGTGTATCTGGGCAGAATGTTCTTTAAAAATGGAAGGATGGTTGATGAAATCAACAGACGGGCGAATGCATCTCGGAGAATAGGTCGATGTATGTGGACTATTGCAAAGGATGAAGTAGTATCGAAAGAGGCAAAGATGGCAGTATAAAAGTGTGTTGATGCCAACGTTGTTTCATGGGTGTGTAGCGTGGGTTTGTCAGGAGAAACACAAGAGCAAGGTGAATGCGGTTGGAATGAGATAACTAAGAAATGTATGTGGAAAAACTCGTATGGACAGAACCAGTACTGAATGGGTGCTGAAGGATTGTAGTTTGAAAAGTAATCC
Source organism: Timema bartmani (assembly GCA_902151455.1). Classification (NCBI taxonomy): domain Eukaryota; kingdom Metazoa; phylum Arthropoda; class Insecta; order Phasmatodea; family Timematidae; genus Timema; species Timema bartmani. The sequence continues at coordinate 49,331 of CABFWB010001939.1, forward strand.
AGTAGGTGAATGTGAAAGAAGTGTCTTACGGTGGTTTGGGTATGTTGAGAGGATGAGTATGGATCGAGTGATGAAACAAATATATGAAGGTAAAGTGTATGGATCAAAAGGAAGGAGTAGGTCATGTAAGACGTGGCTAAATGTTGTAGAAGAATATGTGAAAAATAGAAACATAAAGAATTCTAAGAATTAAAGAGCATGTATGACTTGGTGTATGGATGTTGTTGAAGCGAAGGAAGTATCCAAGGATAGTGAAGTGTGGAGAAAGTTAGTGAGGATGGATTAAGTACGAAGATTTTTGGAGCTATATTCGCAGTTTCTTGCCTACCCCGTGACGGAATGGCATGACTAGGTATGTATGTAATATGTAATGTTTAAAAGTATATGAATTTTGGTGTGTGTGCACGCATATATTATAATATACATAAATAGTTCTTGATTCTAAATATGCTGGTTGTTGTATACCTCTTAGTGGCACGTGTCTTATCTCTCTTTAAAACCATACTCAACTTTTCAACTGATTTAAGTATACAAAAAGAAAAACGTGGGGTATTAAAGAAAATCACTAGAATCTCTCTGGAGAGAGTATTGGAAAACTGTGTGAGGAAAACAACCCCCAGTGCACCCGGTCAAGATTTGAACCTCTATTTCCCACCCCACTGTCAACAGGGACCGAGTACAGTGCGAACTTAACGGCTTGAATCTCTTTGCAACAAATGCTAGTTTTAAATTATTACATTTATTTGATAAAACGAGTTTGTTTGGTTGTAAATACACTTGAAAGTAAAAGATAATTCATCTCGACTATTTTAAATTGAGCTTGAACTTAACTTTGTATATAGATATAGTATCTTCGCTTTATATAAAGACATGCATAATATATGTCTAGAAAAAGCCTATAAATATTCATATGTGTCTAATAATCTAAAATATATATGTATGTAACCAAAGATAGGTATAGAAATCCAGTATATATTTATCCTTTAAACTTGAAAATATTATCTTTTACTAGAGTTAGCATATATATATATATTTAATTTGTTTTATTATATAGGGTAGGTATGACCAATTACAAATACCTAAGACACATAATAAAACATATTAATACATGTTTACATACATAACGAAGAGACTATATTTTTATAATACATATCTACCTACCGTATATAGTAAAGAAAATTTAATATATATACATACAATATATATGTATGCACCCATAAAGAAGAGAGTATTTTAACTCTAGTAAAAGATAACATTTTTAAGTTTAAAGGGTAGCAAATTAAGTTTGTGGCAGGAGCATATAACAGAGATAAGAATAATTCGTAATAAAGAGAAAAATAAAAGCCATGTAATCTTGAAACGTACTTATCGTGAGCGTCTCATTAAAAACTTAATTAAATATATCGTTTCTGTGGCTACGTGGTAAACTTGTACACCACAAGTCTAAAATGGAAGTCCAACTCGATTATAAGGCGTGCTGACTTAAATATTTACTAACAATGCATGGGCTAGTCCTGTTTTCTAGTTAGTAAGTATCTAGGGGTGTGTATTTATTACCAGACCAATAGGATATATAATATCTAGTAGGGCCACCATGCATGTAGGCCCTAGTCTTTTAGCCGATCTTTGGGAACAGAACGTTGTCCAGGGTATAACTTGGAGGTTGTCTACACGTCATACCCACAATGAGATGACGTGGTGATGGTGACTATGAAGGTGTGGAACTAGCTAAAATCTCAAACCTAGCCTAAGCCTAATTAATTAATCTTTGGTGACCGTAGGAACAGTTCCCTCTTTCGGGAAAAAATACCTATGGTACAGGACTGGAACTGAACCTGAGACCTTTAGATCAGTAGCCAGAGGCGCTGACCACTAGGCAAAGAAGCCTGTCTCTCTACTAGTCATAGATGTATACACACTCTAATTAGTAAGACGTGGTGAAGAAAATAGATGAATGGATCAGGGATAAGTAAGGGCGCGACACCTTGGTTCAGTTTGTAGCGAGTCTGTCTACTTAACAAAGTGTCTTGGGTTCAACTCCTGGTATGGACGAGAGGTTTATCATTAGTGAAATGTGGGTTTACCCTATAACAGTGGTGAATTAACGGCAGGGGGATAGATGTTGTGTCTGTGCTAGATTTAAGTTAGTTTACATATATATCTCAAATAAATGAAGTAAAATAGTTTATAGCTATTTACTCATAAGAAAGTAAATATGGTTTTAATATTATAATATTTATTATTAGTAACAATTAATTGGCCACTTTTTTTAAAAAAAAAATAGTAAAATATTTGTGCTTAACTTGACATATAGTTTTTGAAATAATGTCACTTTTGTAATGTTCGAACTCATTTGGTGAACATAGTTTCTATTTACTGATTCAAATAAAACCTTCATTTTATAGTAGTACTAAATATATAAACAACCCAACCAACGTGAGGGCTACTGAAAGAATTAATCAATCCTTTTTTTTGAAAGCGCTCTTTTTTCATTATACACACTCCCTTTAGGTATGAGGTCATGTTTGTGTGCTTGTGTGTTCCTGCGGATATGCTAGGCCTGACTTGCTTCAGCTCCTCTTTTAGTTGCTGCTACTGTTTACCGAGCTGTTTCTCGAGGCATTACGGAACAGCTGCATAGTGAATTCAACGCCACCAGAATATTTCATCACAAAGACAGAGATGAACTTTCTAAAACATGTGAAAAGATATTCTCTACTGAGAATGGGTGTCTTGTTTGAAGAAACGCCATAGTATGCTCGGTTTCCGTATCTTTTATCTAAAACGTTGAATTTAAAAAAAAAACCATTGCTTCAAGAACGTAATATTTTCATATATATTATTTAATTTGTATGATTTTCTTAATAGCAAGTTTTAGTGTAAACACCATATCAGAGGTTAAGATATCTAGTTAAAGAGAAACAAATTTAGTAGGGTAGATATTGAGAAAATGTACCAGCAATTAGTTGGATTGAAGATATAAAGTGATGCCTTCTGGTAACCCGTTGTAGCTAGTTGGTTTAAAGGCAACGCCTTCAATTTTGAAATAATCCCCACTAACCGATAGTTCTACCGTGCTAGTATTAGGGCCTATATATTATAAATAATAGTAATAACAATGTATTTGGGTGAAGTTAAGACCAGTACAATTTATTACACCTAACCACTAATATATGATGTATCAACATACTATACTTGTTTATTATTAACACTATAATTAGAATAAACTATTAATAATATGTATTTATGGACATATTAAAAGTAAATCATTATGGGCTTGCGAAACTTCAAAATGTCGAGGTCAAAGCTCAAAACTTAATCGCCTTCGCTTTGACTTTGAAATCCACAATAACCTTCGCATTCTCTAAACATTTCCAAGGAAGTAGAAAACCCCACCCGCTTCAGTGGCCGCACTCTCGCAACAGATAAGAATACCAATGCCAGGGAGATCGGGGTTTTAATCCCGGTCAGGAGTATTGAGATTAGTTTCCCCTCTTCCTCCACGCAAATGCGAGTACACTCTACATAATTTTGACCTTATTCATCCTTAACACATTAGTGTATTTATTAAATAAACTTATAGCCCAAATGGGTAGCAGGACGTGATTCTAAAAAAATGATATGAGGGATGCGGGGGGCTAATGTTATAGATCTTAGCCATCCGACCTTATCTTACCTCTGCTCTCTTGGCGTATGGAATAATTCATCTCTGAGGTGGGGACACCATTAAGAAGAATTCCACTATCCCCAGATGGTAGGATGATACGTGAGATTGATGATGGGGGGAAAGCAGACCTACAGTCTAACGAGTGTTCCGAACCACGATGGAGGCCTGGCATTCCACACATTCACAAAGCGTGAAAGCATACACTCTGCTAGAGGTGAAGGAAGGGTTTGGTAATCAAATAAATATTTGACGGGACCTGGATTTGAGCCCCGGACACCCAACACAAAGGTCTGACACCTTACCGCTAGACCACCAGGTCCCCTAAAACTTAGCTACATTTAAACAGATTTGAAATATCTCACTACATTCACTGAACCTTTTTATCTCGTCCCGTACACTCCCGCCTTAACCACCTTAACCGCCCTGCCTGCTTTCTTTGGTTATGATGTTATACACATGCATTCTTAAGTTGTTTTAGAACATAAAAATAGTGCCTGGATATAAACACAAATGGCATTCACAAAGTTTCGTCCTCCATGCAAAATGCGTTGAAATTAAGGTTTTCTATTAATTACTTTCATTCAAAAATATGATAATTATTATAGTTGATTAATGTTTAATTTACATGGAAATCGGACCTAGTCGGCTTATTGGTGTAGTTTTGTCACTTTAATACGAAGGTTTTGGGTTCAATTCCCGCGTCCAGGTATATTTTTTAATGAATAAAATCAATAATAAGCAGTATATTAGCTTTTTTTAAATTTATTTTAGTGCATCACATCTTGTTAACTGTCTGAGCTATTACCATAGTTATCCCAATGTTGTAGGAATGAGAAAAAGTAGAAATGTATAGGTACTATAGCCCACCCAGATTTACGTGGCGGAAAATAGAAAAATTAGGTCCTCTAAATCCCCGCTATCTGCAAACAAGGCTAGACATGGTTGAAGTTTTAGCCCTTGTACAAGCAGTTTCAAAATAAAATATTAAAAAAAAAACTGTCAAATATTATTTCTAGTATGAAAATGCTTCGAGTAATAAATCACAGGATATCCTTCAGGATTCGGAAAAGTCGATAATTTGAAGGAATATAAATCTCTCCCACAAGTCACGGAAAATAGGAGTGCCACGAAAGCAGGGGTCTGCTCACTCGCACTCGTCATCACTGAAGTACATCTTGGCTTTAGAACCGCGTCTTAAGAACCGTTTGGGTTATAAGCTTATATACTAAACACGATAATGGTTTTAGGGATTAGGAAGGTTATATTTAAGGAAATGTACCCTTATTTGCGTAGAGGGAGAGTCGGGAACCATTTTGAAAAAAACTACCCTCAAGACACCCAAACGAGATTAGAACCTCGATCACCCTGTCATAGGTTGTCTAATTTAACACGAGAGTGACACTTTAGACCATGTGGCCGCCAAAGTGGGTTGGAGTATATCGTTTATTTAGTTACCACTGGATGCGCTATAAACTATTGCCAAACACAAGTGCACACATAGCTGAGAGCTTGTTTGAATGTTTAATGAGATATTGTGGTGAAAGTTTGTAATTACTATATAACTGTAACTAAGTGAACCCACAAAACGAGCATAGTTTTCTCCCAAAACACCACACATGTTTTTGCTATGCATTACGAGGAATAATAAGCGGAACACATTTTGATTTAAGATATAAAATAAATTTGGCTTTCCGTTATGATATAAAAATAAAACTTGATTTTTTGACAATTTAAGGGAGCTGTCCATTGAAGAGCCAAGACGCTTTCTTAATGTTCAAGAATTACACATTATATAACTGTTTTTAACTAAGCCCAACGCCACAGAGGCCTACCGGTATCAACATGGCCCTATAAAATCAAACTTATTAAGCCTTACAGTTTTTTTAAAGTCATAATTGATTTTAATTAAAATTAAATCAATTGCCCAGAGTGCACTTATACTCTTAGGTAACGATTTAACAACTTTGAGCCATTTTTTTTTCCTTAGCACTACGTCTTACTACCCATTCTGGTTGTACACCTATGTACTGATTACTTTAATTTGTTAAGGATGAGGAAGATTAAATTTAGATGAAGTGTACTCACATTTGCGTGGGGACAGAGTGGATTTTCTTAAAGAAAAAAACCCCTTCAGTTCACTCAACCAAGATTTAACCCTGATCTCCCCGTCATCAGCATTATATTTTATGGTGAGAGTGACCTCTTACTTAGACCATGAAGTCACAGAAGTGGGTCATGAGATAGTTTTATTACAATTTTGAATATTGCTAAGTAAATTTAAAAATAAAAATTATCTTTTCTCACTAACTACTTTGTCAAAGAATGACATTTGCATTTTTAAAATAATACAATTTAACATTTCATCTTCAAATAATTGGTTTGAGTAGATCTATTTGGTAAAATACATTGTTTTTAAATTATATCTTATTACATAACTGATCAATTAAAACTAAGAAATATATAGTAGAGTAGGTAAGCATTTGATCTATACATTTTATGATTAAAAGATTATATTTGGGACATACCTCAATTGGACCCTCCTGAACATTTCTGGAAGTGGAAACATTGATTCCGACCCTGCTGGTTCAAGATGATGGACAATTAATGATGGCGTCAGATGCATGCTTAAAATTCATTACAACCCAGCTTCTAATTATTAGTTTTTTTTAATTAAAGATATTTACTTGTGCTTTATTTAATATAATTATGATTTTCTCATGTCTCCCATAACGCTTTAAATAGTTTCAATATTAATGTTACTATGCCCCTAAAATATTCATTTATAAAGCAATACATTGAAGTCTATGATTCTAATAGAAAAATAGTTCAAACAAACTTCAATATATTGCTTCATAAATTAATATTTTAGAAGCATAGAAACATTAATATTGAAAATATCTAGAGAGTTTTGGGATAAATGAGCAAAACACAAATATATTAAATAAAGCACAAGCAAATATCTTTAATTCAAAATAGTTAAAATGTTAATCGAATAATTAGAGGCTGAGTTTTAACGAATTTTAAGAATGCATCTGACGCCATATTGAATTGGCCACCATCTTGAACCTGCAGGGTTGGAATCAATGTCTCCTCTTCCAGAAATGTTCAGGATGGTCCAATTGAGGTATGTTCCATAGCTCATATTTTAATCACAAAATGCATATTTCAGTGGTTTCAGGCCTCTTACCTACTGCAGTAGTACGGAAAACCATATCAGCGTTTTGATTTTAAAATATTTTGGTCCATAAGATATTTGTTCATATTTTGATTCTTATTCTAAGGGCAGGGGCTTTCATATTAGTCAGATGTGACGAGAGAGAGTATTTTTTATTAAACTCTTTATCTCCATGGTGTTTTCTATTTGGTCACCTTTGAATAGGTCAAAATAAATAAATTAATACATGCTTGTTTAAAATAATTTTAAACAACCAAATTGGTGTGTCTAAATTATTTATTTTCCCAATTTTTTTTCTGAAGGTAAATAAACTAGCATATCGCGAAACATAAAATTACAATAAATAGCTTAATTCTCATGAACTCAATTCAAAGTTACAATAAAAAGCTTAATTCTCATGAACTCAATTCATGTATTAATACCCGCCTCGGAGGCGTAGTTAGCTAACGCGCTAGTTTCGTGTAGTGCTAGACTGCCGAGGACGGGGAGATCGAGGTTCTAATCTCGGTCGGGTGAACTGGGAGTGGTTTTTCCTAAGTTGTTTTCCCCTCTCCCTCCAAACAAATGTGGGTCCACGTCCTTTAAATTCAACCTTCACAATTCCTAACCGATTAGCGTAATCAGTACCTAAGCGTATAACCCGAACGATTAGGAAGACGTGATGATATAATTTAATTTATTAATACAATGCAAATGTGTACACATGAGCGCTAGTCAGGTTGCCTACACGATATATCTCACGGCGTTGTGTTAGTGTAGTTTCTCGACCTTTCAGAGTAGTATAGAATGTTTACTAAACATGGGACAGCAATATTCCAAGTGGTACGGGAGGGTTTTCAAACACTTGTCATAGATCAAAAGAACTCTCAATGAAATTAAAGTATTGGATTCAAGTCAAGTGGGCCATCTTGAACATGTTCATTTACAAAATGGTTAACATTTGAGTAGCACAATAATAATAATAATAATAAAAACAAAAACAATAATAAAACTAAGAATAAAAAGAAGAAGAATCCGATTATATTAGTTGCATATAAATGTAGATTCTTCAGAAGTTCAGCTTATATAGCTCGTAATTATTTTCCTGTGAAAAAAAAGCCGTCTGTCTGTGTGTAATTGTGTTTTAATGTGCGTGTGGCTTATATAATAATAATAATACTAATAATAATAATAATAATAATAATATATAGCACCGCGTCTTACTACCCGTTTGGGTTATACGCTTAAGTACTAACTACGCTAATGTATTAGGAATTGGGAGGGTTGAATTTAGAGGAAGTGAACCCGCATTTGCGTGGAGGGAAAGTTGAAAACCATTTAGGAAAAACCACCCCCAGTTCACCCGACCGAGATTTGAACCTCAAATCTCCCCGTCCTCAGCGGTCGAGCTCAACACGACTAGCGCGTTAGCCAACTACGCCACCGAGGCGGGTGTGTGGCTTATATAAACCTTATAAATAATTAATAACGGATTTCATCCAATCCTGAAATACGATTAAGGTACATCCTTTTTATTGAACCTCGTATTTATATATTTTAACTAATTATATCTGTCTCAATATATCTAGGACAGTGATGTCCAAAGTTGTAAAAAATATGTTTTTTCATATTTGGCCTTGAAAATATATTCTAAATACACTATATGTGCTGATAAATGTTGACAAGCATTTATTTTTAATTGATGTAACCTAAAACAGTTTTATTTTATAAAAAAATATTGTTTAAAGTTAACAATTTTCTTAAATTGTATGTTTTAACTGATTTTGACCAAGCCTGCTGAACCCATCTCCTGTCCTTAAAATATAATTACTATGTAGTAATTTTATTTATTAATAAAATTAAGTGTGCCTTAAATGCTTGAAATTGGCTAGTTATACTAATTGACGCTAACAAATTAATATACTCATTAATGAAATACAATTATATCAATTTTTTTAGCACTGCGTCTTACTATCTGTTCAGTTTATGTACTAATTAAACTAATGTTTCAGGGATTAGGAAGGTTTAATTGAGTGGAAGTTCAACTGCATTTGCGTGGAAGGAGAGTGGAAAATCATCTAGTAAAACCACCCTCAGTGCACTCGACTGTGATCGAACCCCGATCTTCCCGTCTTCAGCAGTCTAGTCCAACACGAGATTAGTGCGTTAGAGCACGTGGCTATCGAACCAAGTATTGAATCAATTTAATAACTGGTAATAAAAAAAAGGCTCAATACACAAATAAACGCTAAATATTTTGATATTTTTTAATCTTTTGAGAGTTAGTTCCATGATAGTCATTTATGTTTAAAATTAATTTCAACCAAATTTGTTAGACACTAGTGATTTTATAGGATATATTTATTTCGTTTCTGAAGTTAATAATTACCTGCCCATGGCACAAATTATTAATTATTTAGACAATTTCCTTGCTCGAAATAATGTATGTTCAACCATTTATAAGACCCTTTAATCCGGTCACTGTAACTAGTCTAATAAAATTATTTATTTTATTAACATATTAATTTAAGTTAAATATGGCGTTGAAATGGAAATGTTACTGCGTAGGTTTTAAGGGAGGAGGGAGTGGGGGAGGCGGGTAGGGTAGGGCAGGGCTAGACGTGATATGTCGGTTGCAGACATCGCCACGCTTGTGGCTTTGCGTACTACTTGGGAAACTACGAGCGAATGACAGATGGTTCTGATGGGAGCAACAAGGGGTTTTCGCTTTTTTGCTCACTCTATGACGTATAATGAAGATATACCAGTAATAATTTATCTCCAGAGATTGTGGAATCCTGAAGACGACATTTTAAAATATAAATATTTATTACTGCACAGTAATCTCAAAAGCAGCGGAATATTTTGTTGGAGATTTTTTTAAATAAAGGTGTATTATATTAATATTCATGACTCAAAGGCACAGGCTAGTAAAAAAAAAAAAGTCCACTATGGTATTCTTGTATTTGCACGTGAAACTGCGGTGGTAAAAATTGAGGTTAACAACGCTTTCTAGTTGGTGAATTTGTAACTATTTTACGAAACGGGTTGCATCTTTGACTGGCGTAAATAACATTCTAAGAGCCGCTTAGGCTGCCGCATCGTCTAAGGCGCCACACACGCAATAGACTAGACTGCCGATAACGAGAAAATCAGCGTTCGATCCCGGTCGGGTGTACTAAGGGTGGTTTTATTACTAAATGGATTCACACTTTCCGCGCCAATTCGGGCACTCTTCCTCTAAATTCAACGTGCCTTATCCTTAAGTCATTAGCTTAATTAGTACATAAGCGTATATCTCGAACGGGTAGCAAGATGCAATACAATTCAAAATAAAACAAACTCTAAACATCGTCACACCTATTAGCCAATATACGAAATGAAAGTAAAGGAAAGGAAATGAACAGTGCATCCATCCTATGAGGCCTTTAAACTCCCTGCCTGTAACTCTTCTTCCACTGACTAATATACTGTAAAAACTCATTCTACGCTTTGCACCTGGACAGCATGCACTTGCACTTCAAAATCAACTTTTCCTCTTTTGCTATTCTAGATAGACTTATGCTTCCACGACCTTTTTAAATCTAAATCCTGGCAGGAAAATTCCTTCAGGCCATTTTCTGAAGTAAACCAAATAGTCGAAGTTGTGTACGATTTAAAAAAATTATACTTAAGGAAAAAACTACTTCAATATTAAAAAATTAATGTTGTGACAACGTAAGACTATTTTTTATAATTATTTAAGTACTAGCAGTTTGACCCGTTCTGCGCATGGCTAAGCATCACCAACACTAAATTAAATTAGGACGTTCAACACCCGCTGCCCACTTTTTGATAATTTCTCCTCCTACAATCCTGAGCTAGCTATGGAGATCACAAACTAATCATGATAGTTAATGGAAACCCGCCTTGGTGGCCTAGTTAGCTAACGCGCTAGTTTCATGTTGAACTACACTGCTGAGGACGGGTAGATTGAGGTTAGAATATCGCTTGAGTAAACTAGTGGTTTTTTCCCCCTAAATGGTTTTCCACTCTCCCATCGTGTAAATGCGGGTTCACTTCCTCTATAGTCAACCTTCCCAATTCTTAACTTATTAGCGTGGTTAGTACTTAAGTGTATAAACTGAACGGGTAGTAAGACGTGGTGTTAAATAAATAAATAAGAGTAAATGGAATAAAAAAATGAAATATTTACATCCATTACGGTTTCCCCCCTGTGGCCAGGGTCAGTTTTTTTATTCAAGCCATATAGGCCTATTTCCCACTACAGGCTTGCTAGGCCTGTCCTAGCTTCATATGCCTTATAATCTAACTTAAGATAAGGACAAGCACAACATCCAGTCCCCGGATGTTAATTCATCACCGTGAAAGGGTATGCCCACATTTCACCATTGATAAATTTTTTGGCCATGCCGAGGATTGAACCCAGGACCTTTAGCTTATAATACAGACAAGCTACTAACTTAGCTAAGGTGTCGGATTAAAATAAATACTAAAATATACTATACAAAATAGAACCTTGTATGAGTTCATAAGCAAACGCAATCCATTAACAACGCAATTCTTACTTAAACACGATGATAAAACAAAATAAAAGAACTGATACACATTTTTACAGAAATAGTTTGGAAGAAAGCTTACCACAGTTTACTAAAATGCATAATAATCAGTAAACTTTATGACAGAAACATATTTAATATTAGGCATCATGTTTTTTCAAAGAGCATCATGATTCGCTGAGCAATGTCACCAGAATGTGCTTATTTTAATTATTATGTCATCAAGGCACTAATTTGTCTCTTGATTTCTAGTTTTGCTGTCACAACGCTAATAGATACCCTTTAAGCTAATCTTTAAATTTTTGTATTCGTTTATTCGTTTATTTTCTCGTCTGCTTACACAAAACTCAAATTTTATAACATATTAAGAATGTATTTTTCTACTAAACATTTGCCGCCCCCTATTTTTAAATTCCAAACTTTCCAGCTTATAAACTTACTGTGGGGCTGTCATTTTACAAATTTGTCAAATTTTATTTTTTTTCAGTGCCGATAAAAAAAAAAAGATAATAAATTTTGTAAGATTTTAATTTAGTAGCTCCTCCTCCCCATACCACCAACCTTTATTCAGTCCCCACATTTCCATTTTGAAATTTAAGGATCAGACCTTAATGAATGTTAAAGGTGACCACACTGAAAACTAATTTATTATTCTAGCTTTGGGAATTTTGAAACCACCTCATTCCACTAGCCCCCTGTCTAAATAGCAAATATTTAACAATTATTTTGTAAGTGAAGTGATTCCTCTATATTCCTTGGCAAATTCCAGTTTTCTGCATTACCTAAAAGGTTCCCACCCCCACATCATTCCTTCCCTATTTTCTCAAATTAAAATATTCACTCTCCTGTGGCTATTTGGAGTGGTATTTATAATTTCTTGCTGAATTTTAATTTTATACCACAAAAAAGTAGTTGTTTGTATTAGTTTTGGAAATTGCCGCCCATCCAACCCCTCATTTAAACAACGCTTACTTAAAAAATCTCGAATTTTAAGATGACTATGGTTATCATTAGCTGTTTCTCTACTAGTCTACCAAATTTGAATTTTCCACCTAATCTCAAAATTGTTTATAATTTAGGCCACCCATTTCCAAGAGTTTGAAATTTTCCATTGTAAGATTTTTCTGGTTATGGCGCACTTCTGCCAAGAAAAATTTCCACTTTTCAGGGCCAGGTGTTGGAGAAATACTGTTATGAGTGAGTGAGTGAGTGGGAGGGTGGTAGGGTTGATCAGTGAGTCTTGCCATTTATTATATAGATTTATGAGTTTGGTTTTAATGTCATTTCTTTAAAACTCACTGAATTAAACATGACATATTAACACAGGAAATCCTATATTGACCTGCCACTATGTCACATGAGAATGTCAATGGAGAAATAAAATTCCGGATGAATCATGGCTATTGACATGGTTCAAGATCCATCTTGAGGAGACATTGTTAAACATCAGTTTCTTATTGTAATGCACTGCTGGTAGCAAATAGGTCAAGGTTTCAATCTCGGCTGGTTGCATTGTAAATGGTTTCCCACATCCTCAACGCCAAACAGGGTGCATTTGTTTTTTTCAGATAACTACACTCCTTATTCCTAGACACAGTTAAAAACATACTAAAACTATTTTAATATATAATTTGGGGTATTTACCATGCACTTTCTGAACCGACTAACTATATAAGCTCACTATTTATAATCTAACTTAAATCTAGAACAGACACAACATCCATCCATCCAGGTGTTTTTTTTTTCATCTCTGTAAAAAGGGAAACCCACATTTCACCAATGATACATTTTTGAGCCATTCCAGGAATCGAACCCTGGACCCTTATCTCAGTAGATAAACACAATACCGTCTGAGTCAAGGTGTCGGATTAAATTATCTTTGTAACTGATTTGATTGTGTACAAGCAAATATTTAGTTTAAAATAATTTCTAGCAAGCTTATTTCTTTTTCTGTATACAAAATTGTGTTTCCTGTTTTATAGAAAATATTTACCCTGTTTTGGTTCCTTAACTTGTAATATAAGATGCTAAGCTAGTAAGACATTACATTCCCCTTGGTAAATCTTGTAGTGTTCATACAGATAAAAGCTCAGTATAGTTCTTTTTATGACACAAGCAAAATAATATGCGGATGATATTTTTTGAGTGGTAAAAAGAAATATTGGCCGTCTTTAGAGAGCGGTTCCCGGGAGAGGGAGGGGGTTGGTGATGTGAGCGGGGGGCAGCGGGGAGGGAGAAGAAATATCTGCGCGTGGACGCTTTGATGTTATGGTTTTTTATAGTCCTCTCGGCAACTAAGACATTCGAGTGACTTGGGTTTTATTATCCAAGTTCTTCTTTGCTTTGAAAGTATGAAAAGACTCAGCGTGGGTTTAATAAAGATTATCCAGTACTGTGGGTTCCTGTCATCTCCGTCTTAATGCTAGTGGTCATGACGGCCGTTAAAAAGGACATAATAGGTAGCGTTAAGGAACATGCGTGTGGCAGCTCCCGATAATTTTATGACCACCAATAAATTTCGCTCAAGTGGTCAGTAGTCTTAAAAACTGAAGGAAAAAAAACAGGGCTGGGTCGCGGTAATTTACTTGGTCAGGGGCCAAAAATACAAGGAGAATCTAATAAATTTATGAACCTATAGTGAGGGGGAAAAAACTGCTTGTGGTGTCTTTTGGATACCAACCTAAGGAAAATATTATTTTTAGTCACATCTACCCCTACCACCCATCCTGATTATATGCTTATAATTATATAAATAATTTAAAGGCGATGTGCCTGAATTAGCGTAAAGAGAGAGTGATAAAACATTTAGGGATGGAAAAACCTAGGAAAAGCTGTCAATAATGGAACCATGTCCTTTCCGTAATTAGAAAATCAGACTGGATGAACTTGTAGTTTAGTATGCGTGTCCGCAGATGCAGAAAAAAGAAATGGTTAAATATTGAAACATTTGTAATAATTAAAGGAATTCTAAACAAAGCCTGGCTTGATACGTTTTTGTTGCTTGGGACGTTTAACGCACCTATACTTTATATAAACACACATTTTATAAATAAATGGATTTCAAACTAAGTGAATCTAGAAGAGTACACCATTTTATAAGAAGGATCTTCTAGATATACTTTTATGTAATCAAACGTCAGGTCATGTTTTCTGCAACTGTCACTTTTCTTATTGATAATATCAATACTTATACGTAACCACTAATAAAATCTTAAAAATATCTTAACCACTGAATAATGTTTGAATGTTTGTTTTGGTTTACATAACTCGAGTGATATACGCACTAACACTTCAGGAGCATGTATGAAGTAATGTACTAGAAAGGTTACAGGAGAGTGCTGACAATTCATAACAATAATTAAACTAGTTGGCCAGAAAAGGGGCCATAGCGTGGAATAAAATATCTTTACTTTTTGGCAACGGGGCTGTCCCAATTCCATCTATATCGAAAGCGGTCAGGCTGTTCAATGCCGTACCGCATAATATAACATCTTCAGGTCATCAATAGCACTTGTAATTAGAGGTCATTCATTGGTTATATGGTCCCGAGATCGAGTTCTGTAGAGGTCACGCGCAGTAAGTCAACTTTATCGGTCTAAGTATTCACAATTTAAACCAGTTCTTACATGAGCGCGGGCGTCTAGTCTTTTTATTTATTTAACTTTCGACTAGCATTAAACTTTGTATTATCCTTTAGTAACTACTACTAAACCAAAATTCGTAAACCTACATATTATTTCAAACTCACTCAATTGCCGTGCCAGCAAACTTATCCTACAAGCTATTCTGACAGATCAAGCCCACGAGGATTAGGTCGCAAAAAAAATCTTATTTATCACTTCAATCCCACAAAAAATACGGTTATATTTAAAAAAAATCCCTTCCTATTAAGATCGCACTGTTCACACTCAACCATAGTGCATTGATATTTACTAATTGCCTCACAAGGTAAATCATAATAGAAATAGTAAATATCTTCTCCAGAAACTTTCGAAATCAAAATGGGCTTCCCTAGATTTGAGATGGACCACTCTGAACACATGTCCATGGGGAAGGACATTGACTGTTTGATAATATTGGGATTTTGTTTTATTAGTAGGTTTCTAATCCCAACTATTTAAACTAATCAAAGTAAACACAATATAGGAGGGGGGTGATTTTTAAGGAAACTTATTAGAATTAACGGTTAGAGGACAATAAACCTCATTATTTAAAACAACTTAATTATATAAGAATCAAATCATGGATTATAATATTAAAAACTGTCTTGTAACCGCTCATTTAACCCTACGTGTTGTTTAATTTTTTTAGATATTTTATTTTCGGGTGTATGACATAAACTGAAGGCTAATTATATCATAGATTGAAATACAAATCACAATTTCCTCTATCAAATTTTAAAACCTTCTTTAATAATAATAGGAGCCTCGGATCTACCGGGGCTCAATTCAACAAATCCAGATTGGGTTGTAATATTTATAGATGCCATAACGATCTTTCCCACAGTACTAGGTCTAAAGAGTAGTAACATGGAATGGTTCAGCAATTCTTGCACCAGTGGTCACACCATTTACCTCGTCAGATGCTCATTGGATGGGTGATGGGTTAGACGAGGCTAGAATCTTTGCCAGGTTTGGTTTTACACGTGAGATCTATTATCTTGGTATTCGCATTCCTTCTACACAGTAATGTAGCTGCATTTTATATAAATAACCCTTATCAATCCATACCCCTTAGATTGTGATTAATAATCGAAGATTTACTTTCTTTAATTATATCATAAGGTGTAGTTTCTTTCAGACGGCCAAACCGCTATGTCACGCTTGGACATAAAACCTTTTATAGAATATAAAAAAAACTATGAAATAGTCAACTTCCAAAAAATTTAACAATCCTTTGACTTTCATATCCTAAAAATCCTAATTATCTATAAAAACCTAGTGCTGTATAACAGACCACTTGTCTTATAAATACATAAAACTCCCAGTAAAGGTTTTCCCAAAGACGAATCGACTATATGTCTGTTCTCCAATACTTGAACATAGTTCATATTTACGTCAACTGCTTCTGTGAATCCATCCGCCGTTCATCATAAACCTATGTAGTGGACTTTGCTGACCTCATACAACTGTATCGCATTACAAAGCTTACCGGATGACGTAAACCATACGTGGGCATTGTTCCGCCCAAGCCATCAAACTGGCCCATCCCCTTTTTCGATTCAAACACTCCCAGGAGTGGTATCATAAATTCAACCATAACATTCCAAACGTATGTTGCGCTTGCGCACGAAATATTGTGTGGGAAAAAAAAATTATTAGACTTAAATAATAAATTGGATGCGTCATCAAATTCAAAGCAAAGCGAGATGGATGGAAAAAATTCGAGAGATTGTAGGTTGGATGAAAACACAGTTAAAATAAACTTGTTTTATTACCGTTGAGGGTTGAAAGAAGGGCTGTCATTCATTCATCCACCCGAAAAAAATCAGATAGCCGTGAAAATACAGGGATTTTTTTTGTGTCTGGAAAAAATTTGGCAAATATTGGTAATTAAAAAAACTAAGAAAAACTGAAATATTTAGGAATTTCAGACATAAATCTGCATGCTTTAAATAATAGAACTTTGCACAGAATAAAACGCGAACTGTAGAAGTAAAGACTTTGATTAGAACACGTGTCTTATTCCTCCCTGATTACCCTAGCTGAAAATAAGGGGAGGGGCTGGATAAGAAATTTAATTCCAGCCTCTTTCAAACTGTGCTCCGCGGAGCTTTTGGATTCGTGAGAAAAAATTTATAATATTTCTTCTTTGTTGTTCACAGTTGAAAATATAATTAATAATTAGGATTGCCAATTTATTTTTCAAATCTGAATAAAGTACATTAGCCAAAGATATTTTAAAAATGTTTCTAACGATTCTGTTTGAAATGCATATCTGAACTCTGGAGAGTGTTTTTGATCCGACAAATAAAAAGGCTGTCTTCTAGTGGAAAATTCATTTAAGGGGAGTTTACAGATGACAATTTTTTTAATTGAATATTTAAAAAAAATGCTTAAGCTATTTGGTTCAAAATGAGCATATAATGAGTTATTTATTCTATTAATAGTAATACATGTTTGTTTTTCAAAAATATTCATTTTGTAGTAGGTAGTTTACTGATGACCGATATTTATAAAATTTGATATTAAAGAAATAGCTCTAAAGATTTTGTTTTAAATTGATATCGGGGGGCTAATTTGAATTATCACTAATTATAATGTATGTTTATTTTACTGATTGAAATGCATTTAAGGATAGTACTCACAATAAATTGTAGAAAATTTGAGTTTTTATGGAATTTGCCTTCAAGTTTGAGTTCAAAATTGGTAAATAGGAATAGTTTCTCATGGTAAATAAAAATACGTTTTTAATTTTACAATTATTTTAATACTGTGGTTTACATATAATTTTTTATAAAAATAGGAATTAAAAATAATATTTGAACAATTTGGTTTAAAATTTTTACATAAATAGTGATTATTGTGATTAACAGGATGATGTGTTAATTTTTATTAAGAAAAATTAATTTAAAGTATTATTAATTCATTTGTATCACAAACTCGTTTTTTATTTAGCACCCCGTCTTACTAGACTACCCGTTCGAGTTACACGATTAAGTACTAATTACGCTAATGATTTAGGGATTGGGAAGGTTTCATATAGATGAAGTGTACCCGCATTTGCGCGGAGGGAGAGTGGAAAAATATTTAGGAAAAATCACCACCAGTTCACCCAAGCAAGATTCGAACCTCGATCTCCCCGTCCTCCGCAGTCTAGCTTATCACGAAACTAACACGTTAGCTAACTACGCCACTGAGGCAGGTCACAAACTAGTACGTGATGAATATCTACAGAATCCAGTTAACTGAATCAAATTCAATTAAATAAAAAATGACAAACTGGACACAGGAATTGAACCCAACTCTCCTCAATACACTTAACAACTAGTGAAAAGTGGCCTTGCATGCAAGTCGAACCAGAATGGATTATTTGCAGAACATTGGCGTTTAAAACCAAAGGTCTCGGGCTCGATTCCCGTGTCCATATATCATTTTTCTAATAATTGTACTTAAGGGTATTTCACTGAAAACATATTTTTGAAAATTTTCTTTCAAGCAATAACACACAACATTAGAAAGTTTGTTTGATATTGTCCTACCGTTTATAAGTCTTATAACAAGAGTGGAGACTCACGTGAAATATATACTGAAATTAAGGGGTGGAAATATCCCCCTTCTCCGCATCTCAATGAAAAGTACATGAACTAAATAACGGATAACTCGCCCTCCCCTGCCACTAAACTAAGATTACAACGTTAGTTAATACCTTGAAATGTATGTGCTACCTATATGAATACAATAAACTCCTCAGAACAATTAGGTTCCTGGTACTATAACTCTTTACCTTCCTCGCTACAGGAAACTGGTCGTAGAAAGGGATTTCAACATCCCGTTGTCCAGGAGAAGGGATTACACGGTTTTGTGTTTGAAATAATGCAGGAAATTGGTAGTGTAGTTGGGCTTCTCTGCAGAAGTTCTGTGTGGGTTTGAGTCCAAATAGTTCTGGACTGTTAATAAAAGTTTTCTGCCATCTTCCTTAACTATGCAGATGTAAAACTATTACGGGATAGCCTGGATATAAACCATACGATGGACTTTATAGTTCCTGCTGTAAATTACATTTTATAGAAGCTTGAGGATGCAGTTTTTACAAAACAAACAAGCATCGTTGGGGGAGGCGGAGGGAGATGAGTATTAAATTATAGAGGTTTGTTACCTATAGTTTATATTTTTGTTTTAATTTAGTCTATACCGTCTAGGTTTTCAGAAGATTTTTTTTTAAAGGTTTATTGCTAAACTGTTGTTTAAGTATCCGTTCGAGATATCTTTTTATTTACACTATGGAAGAAGGGATATATAATATAAAACTCAAGGAAATGTATCCGCGTTTAAGTGACGAGAGAGTTGTAAACCATTTAAAATAATATCAATAGGCCTATCCAGGATTCGAAAATATGACCTCCCCATCACCGACAAACCAGACCAGGTGAGGCTGATGTCTGTGGTATTTTATTAAAAATTTATATTATAATTCAATTTATATTTCAATATTACATTTCTAATTGGTCAGCATTTAAACTTAAGCTACGTAAGCTATGTAAGGGGAAAAGGTGTAGGGCCTATAGGATATTTTTGGTTTAATGTTTTAGCCCTGCGTCTTACTACCCGTTTGGGCTATACGCATATGTAATAATTACAATGGTTTAGGAATTAGTAGGGCTAAATAAAGTGTACCCGCATTTGCGTGGAGGGAGAGTGGAAAACCATTTATGAAAACGACCCGAGTAAACCTGACCGGGGGTCAAATATCTATTTCCCCATCATTAGCAGTTCAGTATGGCAAGAATGACGCTGTATACCATTTTACCAGCGAAGTGGTTATAAGGTATTTATAAACTTAGCTTCTTCTACGAGGTAAGTGTGGTCAAACTGGCAGCCCACGGGCCAAATATAGCCCACGCAACTGAAAATATGGCCCTCACAATATCCCGGAGGAAAATTAAAGGGGAACCCTTGATGGCAGATGTGAAATAGCTAGTGATTCAAATAAAAAAGGTCATGATTGCATTTTATTATGTATTTATTTGATTAGTAAAAATATGACCCGCTTCTGTGACCGCAATGTCTAAGGCACTGCTCTCTAGACTAGACTGCTGATGACGGGAAGATCAAGGTTCGACTCTCGGCCCTGTGTACTGAGGGTGGTTTCACCAAAACGGTTTTTCACTTTCCTTTCAAGACAATTCGGATACACTTTTTACAAATATAACCTTTCTCATCCCTAAAACCATCAGGGTAATTAGTATATAAGCTTTTAACAGTAATAACAATAAGACCTGGTGTTAAGAAAGTATGTGTACTGTACATTTATAACTCTACGTTATTTTGTGAAAATTTGTTTGCGTGAATATTTCTAAATACATTTTTGGGAGATTAATAAACTTTATTTAGTAACTAAATTTGAAATATTATATAAAAAAATTATTTCAAAGTTTTGAAAGTAATAATTGTTTATTAAGTGTTATTAGAAGGTCTATATTAAGTTTATGGGATTACCAAATACATCTTCATCCCTCGGTCCAAACTGATGACCAGATTTGTCCTTTGGGATTAAAAACTTTGGACCACCCTGATCTAAGCTACCAGATTTCTGTATCCTCCGTTAAAGTCAGTCCAAGACGCACGTGTATTCTGGTACGGCAGCGGGATATCAAATGTTTAGTAGAATGGAAGGAAAGCGTAGGGATTCTTCTCGTATCTCCACCTGTTCTTGGTTGAAGGAGCTTGTTTGTCTTTCAGTCATTATCTTAATCCCTTTCATAACTCCAATCTCTCCACTCCCATCTACTCCGTTTTACTCGAGTAATTCCTTTAATGCCGCAAGCTTATATTTCTTTTCTTTTTTTTTTAATAATAAAAGGTACTTGGCTTTTAATGTAGAGACGTGTTTAAATTAGAAATATCCTGTGGCATAAATCTAGACTTGATTGTTAATTTTACAAAACCGATCTTTTTTTATAAAATTTATTGTGAGTCTATGTTATAATGTATAGAAAGTAGGCTTATTATCTAATATATTATTACATATATTTATCGTAAATTTGCTATTAAATTTAAAATTTAGATAAGTGTATAAATGTTTAGTTCAAATGAACATGTGTGAGTATTAATAGAAGAGTCACACAACAAATGAATCTATATATAAATTTAAGATAAACCGATTTTAATAGCTATTGAAAAAATTGTAAAACTGAATTTTTGGGAAAAGTACCGATTACATTTTTACATATATTTATTTGCTTGGAAATAAATTTAAGCTTAAAATAATCATAGTCATTGTTCAAAATTATAGAATGAGAAATGACCATATCTTGGAAAACAATTTTCCCAAGTTAATTTATTTGCAATTTGCTCACTATCCCCTTTTTTCCATCTTCATTTTACTATATGGTTCTTACATGTAATTTAAAGTCTAAACCATAGTTATGGTTAGATTAGTTTTCTAATTTCATAACATGACGAATTTCTTCTGCTTTTTCACTAATAAATAAACAAAACCTTGAGTCACACTGATTGATCGGAGCTAAATTGTTAACTCATAATGAGAACATCTTGGAGAGGCTATTCGAATTCTAAAAATTTTCCTAACAGTTTTTGTATGTTTTTTCGGGGGACATTTTATAATATAGATTGTATTAGATTGTATTGTATTGTATTATCTAAGTGCTTAAAAAATGTGAATGTTCAAATATAAACACCATAGGGATTCTAGTAAAGTTAATTTAATGTATTTTAGATTACAGCTATTTCAAAATTATAATTTATATATTTGTATTTAACTAAGACAAGTTCACATATATGGGCGAATTGTGGTAGCATGTACCATTATAGTAAATAAAAAATGAACTGTATTTTACAATAATTATTTTTAAAGCTGACAAATTAAGAGTATTAAATAACTAATTTAAAATAATATTACTTGTATCCATGTGTAGTTTTATCAAAAATTTAGTCTCCTATAACAGGTCAACATTATTTTGAGATAGAACAACCAACTTGAATTAGAAATTGTTTTCTTCGTTCGCTACATGCCGCTTTCTAGTGACGCCGTTGACACTAGCCAATAGCGGCGCAGTAGAGCATAACCCCATTAAGAATGCCCAAACAATGCTTATTACGTAAGAATAATTAAATCCCATACCTGGACATACATAAGCCAAGAAAATACAGAGTGGACAAATCCACCTAAACAGAGTTTTCGCACTGAGGGTGCGAGACAATAGACAGTTGCACCCAGCTATCATCAATAACTTTACAGTAGTTATCCCCACTGTCCCAAGTCAAAAAATTGGTCAAATCCACCTATAATCACAAGATTAAAACCATTCTACGATAAAATAATGTAACCTAGATCTCAAATGACACAGGGAATTATACAAAGCTTTAGGACACTAACGACTATAAATTATAATGCTAGAAAATATGCGTACTGGCCTCTAAATACACCAAACAGCTTGATTACTTGTATTAGGACGTGTTTAAGTCATAAATTAATGTAATCTCTAATTTTCATACACGAATACAACACTCAAGTTCACGCCACATCCCAGCAATATTATGCAATACTATTGAGTGAGTGAGCTACTCCTGACAAATAGCATTATTATATTATAAATTGACTTTAAAAAAAATGGACCAAGTGTTTGCCATCCAACAGAACCAAATTCAAACCATATTCTAAAACGTCCAAGCAGACAAGTGACTAAACCTATCTAATAAGACCTACAATTCATGAAAGAAATTCCCCGTCTAGTCGGCAAGAACATCAATACCATCCTCACGGACATCATATAAGCGTTGAGCACTAGGCAACTACCATCAAACGTAGCAGCGTGTAAAATTAGGTCGTTGATTGAATAATAAGTTGAATTTAGTGCGCTGAACACCCAAATTCATATGAGTAAAAGAGCGGGCTAAGGACGGGCGATGAAAGGGAAGGGATATCTCCCCATGTGTCATTTCAATTTAGTTGAGAGGTAGGAGCCGATATTATGACGCTTACTTTTAACAGCAAGAAGAGTTGATTGTGGCGGGGAGCTTCATGCACTTGCGCGCGGCGCTCCTTCTTTGTAATCTTGTTTGCGCTAAGGTTTATGGAGTAGGTAAAATTGAATAGGCCAATTGAACACGTCATCGGCCCGGGAGTTGTAATAAGATTGTGAAGTCAACCGAAATTTAGCTAACATTAGCTAAGTTCATGCCAAGTAGAAAAATATTGTATGCAGTTATTTTTTTTATGGTTTATAGGTAAGATATTTAGGAACAGTGAATAGATTAATAATCAATTATTGTGAAGGGTTAAAGACTTTAGGCCCAAGAGTTGATTGTTAACGTACCCTCCGTTAACAACGAAAGGGGGTGAGCTTACCTTGTATGATTATCCTATACTGTTGTCCAGAAATGGAGAACTTGGGACCTTTTGAGGTGTTCAGTGCGGCCTTTTCGAATATTTTGTCAATTTTGTCTCTTCATTGTTTAGAAATTATACATTCTCAAACTCAAATTGTATTCCTACGATATATAGTACAATGAGGTGTTTACTAACTCTTGAGATGTTTAGTTTATAGAGCTACAATCTGGAGTGATTTTCTTTTACATTTTATAATCCTTATTACACGCGGATATATATTTCTAAGCATGAATTTACAGTAAATATCCACAGTTTAATTTAAAAATGAACATAGATCTAAAAGGAGCTATTAAAAAAAACATTAAATGATATTTGGGTATAGTACGGCTTGATAATCTTGGCAAACCTTACTCTTCATAAATTGTGCGGCTTTATGAGGAATCCGTGAAACGACCTGCAGCCTTTCAATACCGAAAGGTCACCCATCCTGGTGTACCTATAAGATAGGCACATAGTGTAATCAGTCAAGGTAAGACTTCTATCTTTCTATATAAATTATGTAAACATTTTGTAAAAAAAAAAAGACAAATAAGTTTTAACTTTACAACAAAAACTGCTGAAAAGTCACTTAAGTTAAAACATTTAATTTTGGAATAGTTGGAGAACTAATTATTTTGCTACATTATGTAGAATACATTATTTAAAATGTATTTAAGGCCCTTGGCCCCGTCGAGTGCAAGTCTAAAACCTATTTTGTGGGATGGTGTGCGGGAGGATGAAAGGCGTGGCATTGTTTCACAAACCGAACAAAGTATCCTTCCGCGCCAACAAGAACAGATGGATCACGGAAACCGTAGATGGCGCTAGCCACCAGGCAGGTCTTGTGGAAAAATCATACGTTTGGAAATATCAGTTTTCTCGAAAAGAGTTGCTTTTTTATGTTAATATTTTCAACACCTCTTCTAAGATAATGTGTTGATGTTTATTAATTGTTACATTTTCTTATGTTTTGTTATGAAGCCGGCAGATTTCTATTTAAAAAATGTCAATTTTATCTCGATTTGATCACTGTTAATATGATAGAGGAGGTGTGTATATAAAAAGTATAATTTAATCAACATGCAAAAGTATAAGATTCTTGAACAAACCGTTTCCTGAAAATAAAATTGCAAAACAAAAATTCTTGAAGATAGCCATTTGTTCCCATGACTCTGCATTTCCACGCCAAATGAAAAGGGCCAATCGCCTTAATATCACTCAGCGCTCAAGTTATTTGTTATTAAAAGGCTTAAGACATAGGAAGTAGTTAAATGTTTGCTTTTTTAATTCCACTAAGTGATTTTTTAGTCAGACTTATAATGAAATACACTCGTAATTTGATCGCGAGATTTTTTTAAGCCACAACAGTACACTCATGAGTTTTATCGGTTGAAGGAAAATAAATATGAGATCAAATGCGGTCTTAAGTTAAGGCACTAAGTGTAATAAATCTGTAATGAACTTTTTTTTATAGTAAGGAATAAAACATCGATACCCACATAATTTAACAGCCGTCAAAAAAGTTAAAAGTCGGAACGAATTGTTTGTCTCTTCCATTTTGAGATGTTGTGACCTGATCGATAAACTTAATCGGAAGTAGTAATATTTTACGATGGGATATGGGGAGTATTGTTTTTTTTAAAAGTGAGTTTATTGACTGCTATCTATGTTCATTTATACCAAAATAAGTTTAAATAGAGGCTAATAAAGGGAGTTTCTTAATACCTTGTTTAGAAGATTTTTATATTTAAAAAATATTTAAGTAGCTTGAACAAATATTGTTATTAGATTAGATATGATGTATATATGTATATGTATCATTTATAACATATTAAAACATCCGTTAATTATAAATATATATACAGCTATATACGATTGTTTGAAATTACTTTTTCATATTATATTAATTAAATGAATCCAGCTTCAGCATCCACGTGGTCTAACGCGCTAATCTCGTGTTGAACAAGACTGTCGAAGACAGGAATATTGGGGGG
>CABFWB010001939.1:74765-108227 GCA_902151455.1 Timema bartmani
GGGGGGGGGGGGTTTATCCTGGTTGGGTGCACTGAGGGTGGTTTTCCCTAAATGATTTCCCTCTCTCCTTCCACCCAAATGCGGGTGAAATTCCTGCAAATTAAGCCTTCCTAATCCCTAACCCACTAGTGCAATTAGAACATATGCTTATAATCTGAACAAGTAGTAAGACGTGGTGCTAAAAAAATTAAATGAAGAATTTGTTTGTCATGAGTATTGCGTGATATCTACCACACGCAGAGATCTGACATTTTAAAAATTAGTAGCACCTGTGCACAAACAAGTGAAGCTCAAAGCTGGAATTTTTTTAAATTAATTTATTATATCATTTTTAGTTAATTAAAAACAGGATTGGGCCCTGGGCAATGCAACGTAAGGCTTAAAGGCACGAACCTCAAAGTTACCTTGCACGTAGAGTCATTAAATTAAAAACATCTATCCCTGGCAGCACTAGGTAAATCAACTAGTATTATATAAATATGAGACTCACATTTTAAAGACAAAACCAAATATTACTAAAAGTTTTAGAATTCAGTTTAAAAGGCTTGAATTTTTTCTTCTTCTTAAACTTTTTATTACAAAATTGGTGTATTTAATTTTCCTAATGTAACGTGCTCTGCCTTTTAAACAAGAGTAGCAATATTTTGAACATCCTCGTTCATTTTCATATACATACATATATACGTTAAACTTCATCTGTATTAAAATAGAATGGAAAGGAGAAATCTACATTTCACCAATGATATTTTTTTCTGCCTTGCTGGGAATCAAACCAGGGATCCTTAAATTACTAGATAGACACATTATTTATTGAAACACATCAAACAAATGTATTGATAACGTTAGTAATAAATAACCTTAAAACTATAGATTACCTGATAAGTATGCATTTTATACCAGTATAAATGGTCATTAATGTTTTCTCCTTTTTCCCCCTTGAATATTAATTATAACTAATCCTAAAATTCTAGTATTTAGTGGTCTTATTCCCAAAAGTGTAAGTGTCATGAATTTTCTTAGTCCTCTAAGTTGTTTAGGTATGTTAGATCTTTTCAATTGTTTTTTCAGAGCTTATATTTTGGTACGGACATTTACAAAATAGTCAAGTTGCACACTTCTGGATGTTTAAATTTAGTTCTCTAAAGGTCACCTCACACGTTCAATATTACTGAAAATATTCGTATAATGTTTGTAATACTGATCATGTGAGGTAAATACTGAAGGTTTGTCAGTATACTGACGGACTGATGTAAACTCCAGTCAGTATTTGCTAGTTTGACAGTAATACTGTCAGTAATATGGAACGGGTGAGGGGTATAACAATATTTTCGTCACTATCACATCAGCCATCACCGAACGCACATCTACTATAGTGAGCAAACCTTTAAAATATTTGTTTAAATAGATTACGCCATGCCCGAGGTGAAAGATAAATAAGTTCTTTGTGACTTCTTGGAATCACCAACAGCAACATCTCTTTAAAAATATCGGAGCTGGTTCTAAAATAATTCTTAAAATCATAAGGGTCGGGAATCTCTTTTTCTTTCACTAGTGTTAGATGTGTGTATTTTTCACGCTTTGCAATCGACTCTTCAACCCATCGCTTCCGGCCTATCGTCAGTAATATTGAACGAGTGAGGCGCCCTTTAGCCCACTAGCAGTGTACAATAAAGTTTCTTGAAAGCGAAGGAAATGGCGGAGAAGCTGGTCGGTTGTCAATAGTCTTTTATTTACATGACATATCCAGATCATCATAGTGATAACCTTTTAGAGAGAACATACAAAAAAAAGATGGCATAACCTAACTAACCAGTGATGTTGGTTTGGATTGCATCTGTTAAAAATTACAACATTTGTCAAAAACGACAACTTCAGAACACATCATAAACATGAACGTAGAGTGAGTTTTTTTTTAGCTGTCAGAGGAGTTTATTTCAATAGTGAAATATGAGCTATGTGAGAGGAAAACTAATTATCTCTCGATAGTTAACGCTTAGTGTGCACACCTAGAATTTATATTATTTAGTCTATTTTATTTACAAATAACCCATTTGATAAATATAAAATAGATACGTCCATGTGTTCAAAGGATAGAAGAATAGAGAGAGAGAAAAAATAGGTAGTGGTAGCTGGAACCAGGTACTGACGATATATTACTCTTTTTAAAGATTTATCATTCGGTCTTTCTGGCTACATCCCACCATTTGTTAAAACTAAGACTTTCCCTGGTAGCTCTTTTTAAGTTCTCTTTTTTTCTTTTGAAAATAAATAGGGGCTCGCTACACCTCTCTTTGAATACTATACATTCTTTTGATTGCCCTTCTTAACGTTTACATTTTAGGAGGGAAAACTCGCAACTATAAACCATACAATAAATTTATATTTGGCTTATAAAAACGAAATATATTAAATGTGAAATATTAAACTATATTATCCACTTCAGTGGCCACATGGTCTAAGGTGCTACTCTTGCCATAGACTAGACTGCCGATGATGTGGAAATTGAGGTTCAAATCTCGGTTGGGTGTACTTAGTTTTATCCTAAATGGTTTTTCACTCTCCCTCCACGCAAGTAGGAGAACACTTTATCTAAATATAGCCTTTCTCACCACTAAAACCATTAACGTAATTAGTATATAAGTGTGTGACCCAAACGGGTAGTAAGACGCGGTGTTGTTAAGAACTGTATCCAACTAGAATTTGGGCCTGTCCACGACAGGTTATTTATAATACTAACCAACCTAAGAAAACCAATTATACAGTCGATAAGTGCATTGAAGATTGGTCTTTGTTTGTAAAAAAGTATATTTCCATCAGTTATTACGTGAGAGAAGGTAAAGAAAGTGAGAGTGAACTAAATTAATTATATTTTTGTTAAATAAAAGTTTTAGCTTTTTTAGTTCATTATCATCTAATGAATGTGTAGAAAAGAAGGGTGGGTGGGAGAGTGGATGGGAAAACACACACATTAGGTAATTATATATATATATAATTAAAAGCTATAGATATTTTATTATTAATTTTAGTATGTAAGCCTTATTTTAGAGGCTATCTTACGTCTTAATATACATGGTAAGTATAAGTAAGGTAGTTGGAGAAAATTTACCCGGATTGCCTTGAATGGGAGAGAGAAAAACCACAGTGATAAATGAGATGTGGGAAATTAACCCCAAAGCATATGGCCTAGATTCTAACTTTGAGCAACTTTATAGAAGCAATCCAGTTTATGGTGAGACTGACACCTTAAATAGTATGACCACCACTGCAAGTAAAAAAATACTATAAGGATATATAGTTTCTAAAATAAAATATAATTTTAATTACATGACCTTTTTTTTTTTTTTAATTATGAGTTTAGCAACTCATTAAGTAGATTAAGGCCATTCAACAATGAAGCCTCTCATAGAATTACTAAGACCTTGTGAGATTATAATGTTTTTGTAGTTATTTTGGACTAACATAGGGTGGGAAGAGGGTTACAAGAAGGTGATAAGTCAACACAGATTGTTCTAGAGCCTATATTATCTTTTTTTGTAAATACCCTGAAGGAACTGCCTCTTCTTTTCATCTACCAAGACTTAGTGATATTGTTTGACATTGATCTTACTCCTTAAGAATGAGTTGGGAATCTATTTAGAATTCTGGCCAAGATCACTTGATATCTTTTTCCTAAGAAAATATTTGTTCATCCAATAAAGTCGTTGATAACCTTTATGAAACAATCATTAATATACGAAAATCTCGTTTATTTTACCTTGAAATTATTAGTTTGGTAGTAGTTAGTGTTGAGACATTGATAACAACTGTGTAAAATTAACCAAGGCTATAAATTAAAATGCAAAAAATTATAGGCTTTTAATATTTCAAAATAATCTACATATAGAGATTATCAAAAAGTATTTACTGTCTTGAAAACTAGATATATAGACTACGTGTTGAAACAAGCAATATAGAGCTTTTTTGAATAACTGAGCACTTCAATTAGAATAGTTTAAGAGTCACAAGTTTAAAGGTGCTTTATTTGTATTTGAAAAATGTACTATAACTAATTTTAGTTTGTATTACAATATTCAACACCCACATCTGTGGTCCAGTGGATATAGGCGTCAGTCCCTCTTACCAGGTTCACCGGCTACAAGAATTGTATTCTTGCTGAATATACTGAGGTGATTTTCCTGGAGGATTTTCAACATTCCCTCCATGCAAATACTTGTACACTTCCCATAAATTCAACCTTCCTTTTTCCTATACCATTAGTGTTGATAAGTAAGTATATAGTCCGGATGAGTGGTAAGACGTGGAGTGTGAGAAAAAAAATTATCATGTCATGAATCATGATGTAGTGACGTGCGGATGGGGTGTTTGTGTTTTTTTTATAATACGATCTATAAATATTAAATGTTAGATGTAGCAAACAGAGTACGTAGCATACTTTTGTTTGTTTGTTTGTAAAAACCTGTATATACATGAACAGTAAAAAGACAGGAAACACATAGAATACATAAAACACCAGTCCCGAAGGGCTCTCGAATTCGTGCATGACGTAAAACAAAAATAAAAACAATAATGGTAGCATATGGCATTAACCTTATATTAAAGCTATAGATAGGCCTACTGGTTGGTTGCCTTGTCCTTCAGCATCCAACATTGGTAAATTGTGAACCATTAGTAGCCTAGGCACTGTAACAGCTTACATTAGCTGATTATGAACTATTCGCAGCTCAGCCTCTGAGACATCCAACACTAGCAAATTATGAACTACTGGCATCTCAGCTCCTGTAACATTTAACATTAGCATATTATGAACTACTCGCAGCTCAGCATCTGGGACATCCAACATTAGCCGATTATGAACTACTGGCATCTCAGCTCCTGTAACATTTAACATTAGCATATTATGAACTACTCGCAGCTCAGAATCTGGGACATTCAACTTTAGCAAATTAGGAACTACTGGCATCTCAACTCCTGTAACATTTAACATTAGCAGATTATGAACTACTGGCATCTCAACTCCTGTAACATTTAACATTAGCACATTATGAACTACTCGCAGCTCAGCTCCTGTAACATTTAACATTAGCATATTATGAACTACTGGCATCTCAACTCCTGTAACATTTAAGATTAGCAAATTAGGAACTACTCGCAGCTCAGCCTCTGGGACATTCAACTTTAGCAAATTAGGAACTACTGGCATCTCAACTCCTGTAACATTTAACATTAGCAGATTATGAACTACTCGCAGCTCAGCTCCTGTAACATTTAACATTAGCAGATTATGAACTACTGACAGTGTAACCCCTGGGACATCCAACATTAGCAAATTATGAACCACAGGTAGTCAAGGTTGAACTTGGCCGTTGGAACACCGGTAGGTAACCCAGTTGTCTGGTTTAATTGGGTATTCCGCAAATTATTTTATCAGAAATAAAGTTTTCCATTCAATTCTAGCTTAAATGATTGTTTTTATTACATTTAAATCAAAAGTCTCCATTGAGTAAGTCCATAAGATCATTTATTTATTGAATGTCAGCTACTAGCCTTGTAATTTACACAAGAAGTGGGTGGAGGATCATTTAAAAAACTTAAGTATTTAAAAAAAACTCCCAATAAATGTCTAAAAATAAAAAAGATTTTTTTCTCTGGCCAATCGAAAGTAAAAGCTAATGTGTTAAGTGTACTGAATAGCGACTATGCAGCTGAGATGTCCTCTCTCTCTATCTAGCTTCATATATATATGTGTGTGTGTGTTTGTGTGTGTATGTGTGTCTGTATGTGGTCCCGGACCAATTGGAACCTGCCAGTATACCACTGCAAAGAATATATATATTTTTAATGAGCTTACTAATTACTTACCTGAGGCTTCGTAAGTAATCAAATCTTTTAATTTTTGTAAATTTGATACAGATTCTTGCGTGATTTTGACAATTTTTTTTCATTTTATTGGTTTGGACTCAACCTGATTTTTAGCGTTTAGCTTAGCCATGTAAAATAAAACAGCAAAATTAATATAATCGTTAGAAAAGAACTATGATAGAAAAACTGCAGTACTCATATGAATAAGATATATTTTCAGCGCTGTTGTATTGTTTATATACCTTTTAAATATTTAATTATTTAAAGCCGATAAGACAGTAGAAACTCGTATATTCATACATTAATGAAGAAAATTGTAATATTTAGATTTAAAAAAGTATAGATCAATACTTGCTTTTATTTATAGCTGACCACTTTTGTGTTAAGAGCAAAAATAATACAGCATTATATATGATTGATGGAAGGAAAAAAAGAGAGCGGAGGCTCAACTTTTGTTTCTTGTAAAAGATGGCATGTATCATTGCCATTCACTCTTCCTTTTCCAGCTTGCGTTTTACTTGAGTGTGTCATTTGTTTTGGGTAATCCAACCCTGCTTCTGGGTTGTATCGCCATACTAGTATAGTAAAAATAAGAAATTTCATGAAACAAACATTTAATCATCTATATCTGCAATGATGAATTGGGACACATTCATAATATTAACTATAAGAGTTAGGCTAAAAAATCAAATTTATTCGTAATACCTACATTATAAAATCAAATTATCTGGACACTAAAAGAAAATAATTTGTATATGTTTAAAAATTATTTAAATTGCCTGGAAGTTAAAAAAATATTCTTATTTAATATATTAACTTATAAAATATACAATACACGTCTTCTTTCATCCCCATAAATTTACTACTTTACCTTAAACCACGTAACGCAAAAAGAATAAAATAACGAGTTTGGCCCCTATAATTTGTAGACTAAAATGATTTGAAATTATTGAAAACACAATTTTATAGCTTATAGTTAAACACTTGAAAAATATCGCAATAAATTTTTTTTTATTGAAGAAGGGCCTCAAATAATCATTATAATTTTTTTAAATATATACATCCAAATAACTAGTATTGGTATTTGAATGGTTAACCAGATGTTGTTTTTCAAATCATAACAAATTGTTTTTAAAAAAATCAGTTTTTGTATTCATAATATTTGCCTGGAGCAATATAATTTCATTTTCCGATGTAAATAAGAATATTGACTTCAATATGGTTGAATAGGCTACACATGCACTATGTATTTACATATAGTACAGAAATTAATCCCTAGCTTATTTTAGTTGACTATTTATAGATAATATGCTCCTGTACCAAATGTCATCTGATCTAAAGCATCAGGTTCACGATAGCCTTGATTTACAGTTGGTGAGAGGTATTAGTTTAGATCTCAGCTGGATACTCCGATAGGGTTTTCCCAAATGGGATTATTTGTAACTAGATGTTTTCCCCTTCCCTCATCACACTAGTGCACTTACGTTTCTTCTAAACAACCTTCCCTTTTTCTTTTGATTTTGAAATTATGTTACACCTATTTATAAATTTGGTTTTTAAAATGTACCAATTAAAAATAAAGCACCAAAAAAATGAAATTGAGAATTTTTAAATATCATGCTGTAAGTTGTCCATAAAATAATGTGCTCCTGCGTTTACAATATTCAAGGCCAGTTGAAATTTATTAAAACAAATCATTAAGGTGGGATGGAAGCATACGCGAGGAAAAGCCAATGTTTTTGCAGTTTTTATGGCAAATTATTTTGTTTGGCTGAAATAAATAAAATTTTGCTGCAGTAAAAACATTGAGCTTAATCTTCATGCTATTAACTGTTCTTGAATATTTGTTAAGAGTGTCCTGGGATTTAATGATAACTTTTTCTCTTAGTTTAAAAAAGTTTCTCATCTAATGTCACTATGCTCATGGCAGATATTCAACAACTGTTGATATCAAAATGTGATTTAAAAAAAATCAAACTTTATATTTGTACTGAAGCAATATTTTATTTATTTTAGGCAAAAAAAATATTTTGCCATAAAATATGCAAAAACACTAAACTTTTCTCGAGTCCCTTTCCAACCCACCTTAATAGCTTCTCCAATGATAACTAGGGCAAACATTTATTTATACCCCCATTTTCTTACGAATGGACATATCTGACAGATAGAGAAAGTTACTTGATCTACCTTCACGCAGTCATACGTCAAGTAATTTAATCTGAAGCTGTCCTTTTGATATAATTCTTGGGGTTTATTAGAACCACGTACCCGCCAGATAGAGAAAGTTACTTGATCTACCTTCACGCAGTCATACGTCAAGTCATTTAATCTGAAGCTGTCCTTTTGATATAATTCTTGGGGTTTATTAGAACCACGTACCCGCCTCGATGGCGTAGTTAGCTAAAGCGCGCTAGTTGGGTGAACTGGGGGGATTTTCCCTAAATGGTTTTCCACTCTCTCTCCACACAAATTCGAGTTCACTTCTTCTATATTCAACCTTCCCAATTCCTGACCTATTAGTTTAATTAGTACTTAGGAATATAACCCAAACGGGTAGTAAGACGTGGTGCTAAGTATTTAGAACTCAGTCTTACTACAAGCTGAGGTTATACACATATGTACTAATCACGATAATGAACTATAAACTAGTAAGGTTTTATTTACAGGATGTGTACTCTCATTTGCATGGAGGGAGAGTGGAAAACCATTAAAGAAAACCACCTCTAGTACACTCAACCGGAATCTGAACCCTGATCTCCCCGTCATTGGCGGTTTAGTCTATTGCGAGAGTGACGTTTTAGACCATGCGACCACTAGAGCAGGTGTGATCGTTGTTGACCACAACAAAATATGTTAGTTTTTTTTTTATTTGTAATAAAATCAAGATATAGTTTTTAAACACACTATTTGTGTTTAGTTGTTGTAGAAATATTTGGGAAATATAATTTTATTTCAACCTAGTTTTGAATTATAAACCCAAGATTAAATTGTATACAATGTTTTCTTTTAAGAATTAAAAGATAAAAATCTTTTATAAAGGACTATACAAATGATCACCATTCAACTACATCCACACGAGGAGAATTTATTTTTTGCTTTCATTTCTATGCCACTTGAATATATCTATCTCTCTTTTTTACGGGTCTCATACTTTTGAGTGTATTTGTGTAGTTGTATACATATATAATACATATAAAACTATGTATAATATATATATAAACCCAAAAGACCTTTTTTCTATTAAATTCATTCTAAAAAAAAAAAGGGACAGGAAAGGAACTATTTCATAACTCTTACCATCCTCATACACTTCATTCTTCGAATAACAACTAAGGAAGTATGTGCTCTTCAGGTTCTATTGATTCTTTGTTAGTAAAAAAAAAGTAAATATAAAGTTTTTCAGTTGTAATATTCTATAGTGGTTTCATAACATCTTGTGGCATCTTTTTCATTAATCCTTTATATTCTCAAGACATTCAATATACAAACTAAATGTATGCAACATTTTTATCTTGATAAGTTTTTTCGTCAATTAAAGTGGGTTATACGGATTGTATTTGTATAACAACAGAGTGGCCACAGACAGGAGGAAAACGTAGAATAGTCGGGGGAAATAGGAAAACCGAGAAAAGCTTGGGGAAGTATTGGGGAACTTTAACCGTGAAACGGGGGAAATTAGGCATTTTCAACATTGAATCAAAACAATGTCACGCGTCAAAATTATATATTAATGGTAATTATAGATTGAATACGTAGATAAATAACTAACCTCAGACATTTTTATACTTAAATTTGTTCATACACTCTTCAGTGGCCGAACAGTTTATGGCGTCACTATTATGTTAGTTTGGCCTGCTGATGACGAGGAGATTAGGGTGCGAATCCCGGTCGGGTATACTGAGGGTGTTTTTCCTAAACGACTTTCCCTCTCTCCTTCCACGAAAAAATTCGGGTATATATCCTCTTAAATGCTTCTTTCATCATCTTTACCCCGTTAGAGTAATTATCATATATGCGTATAGCCTGGACAGGTAGTAAGACACAGCGATATAAAAAATAAATCGTTCATCCCCTACGGTCTAGCTGGCGCGAAAGATCACAATTAAATTCACGATGCCCATGCATATTTCATTACATTCACAAATGCGAGTACAGTCCCTGAATAAAAAAAAGGAACTTAGAATTATATATATTTACGATTATCTGATTCGTTTTTCGTTAATCGTAATGAATTACATGCGTGTATGTGCACATTCGGTTGGCTACCGAATGTTCGATTATAATACTATTTCGATGATGATCACATCATATCTTTAATTGAATCTTTATTTTTTGTGATCATATAATATTAATTATAAAATCCTCCCACCACTATCGCCGAGGTTTGAACCTCGACCTTCCTGTCACCAGAAAACCAACGAAGACAATACTGACGCCTTTTTCGGCGTGCCCACATGTATAGGAACACAGAAAACTTATAGTAGCTTAACATTTGTGCCATAGGGTGAATCCATATATATTAAGGTATATAAATAGTAAAAGATCACCAAGTTAATAAATATATTTTTGGAAAACCAGGGAAAGTTGGAGAGTTGTAGAAGTTAATATTCATGTGGCCTTCCTGTGTGGATATAATGCCAAATATATGTTCTCTAAAATAATTTAATATTAAAAGTATTGAGCCACGCAGGTGGCCACATAGTCCCTACATCATAAATCCCCAGCAACGGGGTGGTCTAAGTTCGAATCTCGGCCGGGTGTGCCGGGGTGTTTTTTTATATATAACTTATTACTATGTTCCACGGTAAAGTTTGTCTTTAAAATAACCATTCCTCTATCTTAAGTTCAGTCATTATTAACCGTTTCGGTAGGTATACGAGCTAAGGCTTGATTCACTCATTCGCTGAATATTGAGAGCAGAATCTGCATCAATTCAGACACTGGCTGAAATGTATGTAGCTGGGCTACATCTGGAGCAGTTTGGTGGATTTTGCTTCATGCTTGATATTTAAATGTTAAATGGATGTAGCTCGGGATAATATTGTTATATTGGTGTAGCTCGAGATAATATTGTTATATCGCTGAAGCTTGAAATAATATTATAGTGATTTTAACTAAATCTCTAAAATTAAGGGTGATTTACAGATTGATGCTTATTTTATAAAATGACTAAAACGCTTTGACTCAAAATGAAAAATATTTTGCACGATAAATATTACTGTATAGGCCCTACGCTTTTTTTTTTTTTTAAGATTAAAATCATTTAACGTTTGTTTAGTGACTTTTTATAATGGAAAATAGTTCGAAAATAACCAACGATTTTACTATAAACAGGTATCTGAGGTTTTATAAACTAAGAAACACAGCATATTTATCTTTATGATAAAATTTATTTAATGGTAGTTTACTGAAATCTTATTTAAAAAAAAACTTTATTCCAAACTCTAATAGACAGTGAAAAAGTAAATACGTTGGTGTCGGATAGCCCTCTTATCGGGATTCATCATGTTTGTTACAGGATGAATATAAACACACATCTATAATACTGGTGTATTCAAAATGGAGTAAAGGTGGGGAGAGGGAGAGGGGCATTTGACCCGTCCAAAACTACAAACAATTGTATTATAAATTTAAATTATCCAAACAGAAATGAAAGTTTGAGCACTGAAAATGTGTCAAGTGTAGAGGCTACATTTAAGGTGGGGTGCTAGTAAGTGTGAGTTTAGGGAAGTATTTTTCAAATTTTTACAGCATAAACATTTTTGGCCAAAATAAATCAAATATTTCTTCTATAGAATCATAGAGTTTAGTTTTCCGCACATGCTAATCTCAACAGTCCTTGAATATCTGTCAAGGGTGTCCTGGAATTTAATGACAACTTTTTCTCTTCATTTAAAAAGTTTGTCACCAAATGCCACCTTGCTCATGCCAGATATTCAACAACTGTTGAAATTAGCACGTTCATAAAACTAAACTCTATGTTTCTATAGAAGAAAAATTTGATTTATTTTGTTAGAAAAATGTTTATGCTATAAAAACTGCAAAATTAGCGCACTAAATTCGCGCTCACTAACACCCAACCTTAAGACTGTGCTTAAGACTTCATAATTATCTAAAAGCTACATACATTAAAAGTGGCCCTAGAATTTCAATTTAAAAAAAGTACAGAATAAATATCTTGGATGTATTTTATGCAAGACCACATAATTATTCAAATAACTACCCTTAGCTACCTTGTCAAGCACCAAGTAGCTTATAGAGCTATTTAATACATTTTTTTTAGTTTTCAGCGGCCAGTGAGCTGCGTCCACTACTTTACCCTCTCTCCTTGCACTTGAAAATTATATTTTGTCTACAATCGTGATGGAATGCTTATCCCAAAGTAAATTTCTGAGCACGCCACCTGAACCATTGGTGCTGAGATTGGGAGGGAATTGGTCAAAGAGATATTTCTCCTTAAGAAATAACTAACCCTCACCCTTGAAATAAACTTGTTCCCCTGTATATCTCTTTCGCTGCCATCTGATATTTTACAAATATTAAGCTGAAATATGGCCTTGTGTCAAATTGCAAAAAGTCTATAAAGTAATCTAATCTAAAAAAAAAAGGGCATAAGCAACTTCAATTAACTTATTGAGGCATCAAATTTTCAAAAAATTCGCCAATGAAGGAACCCTTAAAAGATTTCTAGATGAGTCCTATTAAAAAATATATGGTACTATACTATTACACAAACTTTCTCATATTGTGTATCACGACTTCGAAAATAATTTTCAAAACTAGGTTTAGAGTAAACTACCCTTAAGTATGTTTTCCTCTAAACATGTTTTTCTCATAAAATTAAAGAAATAATCTTGTTAATCTCAATAATCTTAATATATATATATATATAAACGACGTTGCCTACTTGGTGAATTCGAAACTATTTTGTGAAGCGGGTTGCATCTTAACTTGACGCACTCAAGCATGAAATCTGTGGCCTCTTCTGACAAGTTTTTACCCCCTCCATGAAGACCCTTCCTTTCTTTCACAGACTAGCGTGGCTATCTGAGTCAGGAGGGTAAACATTCCTCTCGCCACTCAGAAAGACCGACAAGTCATCTTTTCAGTGATAGAGTTTTAAATACAATAATTTCTCGTGCTGATGGCTAAGTGAACTAATGCACTAGACCAGTGGTTTAACAACCTGGGAGTCGCGACTCGATTCGGGGTCGTGGCATATATCAGGTGGGGCCGTATTGCTGGTTGAAGTTATAGCGTTATGTTTATTTTTAAATTGATCATTACAATAGAAAGGCGCAAAATTCAAATACATTAGAAAAGTAAGCGATTAAAATGACAAAAACTGTTTGGTTACTAATTAGGTTCCTTTTGGCTAGCTAACTCAGAAAATTGCTTGTTGACTTAGTTTGCTGTAGGAGTCTTGTGTTCAGGTGGATCGCGTTGCTATCATATTTTTCTAAATACTGACTTGGATCGTTGATTGTCTTTTGAGACATATAAATATATATATGTATATATATATATAAGTAGTTTAATTAAATCAAACACTTGGTATTAACATCAAGCTCGTTTGGTTTGATTGATGAGGTCAGGATTCATATTCTGACTGAGGGTTCTGGGAATGTCTACAGTAAAAATGATATTATGGGCACTTTCTGGGACATTTTCTGTTTTAATTAGACTGAAAAAAAAGTTATTTAATGTCAAACAGTTGAATAAACATTTGGTAACTATTATCAGATAGTTAATGTTTCTGGTACTTACCCAGGAACTCAAGAACAAAAAGATTGGGGGCCTCAATCCCCCCCTGTTTATAATTTGGGTAGCTTGGAATATATAAAGTCTTCCCAATATTTTTCACGTATATTTGAAAAGCACATATGGAATTATTTTAAAATATTGTTTTATTAACAAACTTAGATCATACCATGCCCATTGTTGGAAATTAATATTATGTCGAGTAGTTTAATGCAACAACAAAAATAAAAATACCGACTGGTATCATCAAATCTGTTACTACCAGCGTGGTAATTTTAAGTAATTATTAAATATTTATAAATCATGTCATAAAAGTATATATTGAAAAGAGTCAGAAGCGGGGCACCGTATTCCCGTTACATCCCCTAAGAGTTTATTTTGAAAGAATTTGCAAAGCTTTACACTATAATCTGCAAACCAGAGAGGTTGAGACATGCACGCTGATACAATTAAGCTCTATTGGTATGCAGGCTTATGTTTCTGGATAAGAAGTGTCACTATTGTGTGCATGGATATTTGGCAGAATTTATATGACACCCTTTTTATTTAAAAGTGTTTAAGAACATTATAATATATGTACATTGTCCATTTACATTATATATACATACAAGATTGTTAACAAACTATTTCAACACCATAAAAGTGTATGTGCGGATTACAGAATATTACCGTTTCCCAATCTCTTTATTTTGACCAAAATCCAATATGAGGTAAAGTAATTTTTGATCAATTAAAAATGAGATAGCAAGAAATCTCTTAAATCTGTCAAATGAACTTTCTGACTGTGTTTTATAGAATTTTCCTCAAATATATCAAAATGTCTTCCTCTCAAGTATTTTAAAATATCCAACTACAGTATATTTAAAATTGTGTAAATAGCCGTTAGACTGGGCTGGCAGTAAGATCCGTGGCACACTTAATGTAGGACGTAATTATTTTGTTTTTTGTGGAAGAAGATCAAACTCAATTATAAATACGATTAAAAACAAACTCCAGATATCTGAAAACCGCTTCAAATATCTAACTGAGCCATTCAATTAATAACTAAATTTTCCTTATAGAGGCCCACTCTAAATAGCTTTTAGGGAATTCTAATTTAAAAAAATTGAAGGCAAGGACGACTCTAAATAGTATTTAAGGTAATCAAATTTTCAAAAATTTGCCAGTAGAGGCCCACTCCAAATAGCTTCTAGAGGCATCTAATTTTCAAATTGTTTGAATTATTTCAGAATGTATGTTTTTTGTTTCAATGTTCTATCTTTGAAACTAGTTGAATAAAACGGTTGGGTTGTTTTGCTGTGACGTCATAGGTAGGCAACGTCGTTAAACCAAGGTGATCAAATATATTTTTAAAATTTAAAAATAAATATTTGTAGACTATCATAAAATTATTTATTTGTAAAAATAAAAAACGTATTCTAACTAATCATGTAAAACTATTCACAGATTCCCATTTTGAATTCAAATTCAGTCATCATTGAACTTAATATAAATTATATTTTACCCCGAAATAAGTATACAGTGATATTTTTTATGTTAAACACTTCCAAGATATCCATTTGGAACCAAATCGTTGAAGCCATTTGTCAAATATTTCAAGTTTAAAAAAAATCTGTTATCAGTAAGCTACCCAGAAATGAGTTGCTACCCCAAAAACAACTATACATTGTTATTTATCATATCACACAATTTTCAGATATACATTTTGAACAACATCATTTGAGATATTTTCGAAATATTTGAAGTTTAAAAAAAATTTCCATCAGTAAAATACCCTTCAAAGAATTTTTGCCCAAAAACCAATCAAACTATTCTATTTTTAGTGGTAAACAAATACTAAATATGTATTTTAAACAAAATCGTTAGGGCAATTTTTGAAAAATTTTAAAGTCAGAATAATTACTCATCAGTAAACTAGCATAAATGAAGGGTTAGGGTAAGATATAAATATCAAGTTTGAATAAAATCCATCAAGTCATTTTGTATTCGTGGCCAGGGACAGAGTGACAGACTGGCATACTAACATGGCGAATAACAAACTTGTAAAATCCACTTTTTACTTTCTCGCTATCTTACAGGTAGATAAAGTATTGTGATCGTCAAAAAAATCAAAATCGAGATTATAATAAATTTTGAAGTTTCATGTTGTCCCGAATCCGAAAAAGGTTGATTTTGAATTTCCGTCTATCTGTACATCGTCTGTCTGTACCTCGGAGTAGAGCCTAAACTATTTTACCGAACGAGCTAAAACTTGATATCTAGGATTTTCATAAGGTTGCCCTGAGGGGTTTTTGAAATTTGATATCCAACCCTAAAATTAAGGGT
This sequence comes from Timema bartmani, assembly GCA_902151455.1. Classification (NCBI taxonomy): domain Eukaryota; kingdom Metazoa; phylum Arthropoda; class Insecta; order Phasmatodea; family Timematidae; genus Timema; species Timema bartmani. The sequence continues at coordinate 90,711 of CABFWB010001939.1, forward strand.
GAAAAAGTAAAAATCGAATTTATCAAAATCGGCTCTTACAAATTTGATTAAATTTCATTTCCAAGCATTTATCAATATTACAAACAAAATGGCTACTCTTAATTTTTCATCAAAATGACTAAGAATTCTGGTCTGATGCGTAAGCTCTCATTTTTTATCATATCTCTGTTACTCTTTGGGATATGAAATTACTTATTATAGCAAATATGTAGGTCTATTTATAATAAAAATCTTTCATTTGAAACATAATTTTATAAAACCTATAATTTTCAAGCTATATGCAAATATAATATGTATTTTTTAACTTTTCGAACACTAAAAGGTAAAATATTGCGACTGTTAAAAAAATCTATCACAATATTGTTTATGGATGTTGACGTTTCATGACCCCCCGATCTATAAAAAGTTGTTTTTGCAATGCCATCTGTCTGTGTATCTATTTAACCCTAAACTTAAGAGTAGTTTACCAAAGGGCTTAAAGAGAAAAAATAGTTTTTCTCAAGATCGGCTCTAACGATTTGGATTAAAATTCGTATATAAATACTGACTAAGATTATAAATAAAATGGCTATTTTAATATTTTCCCATGAAAACTACGTTTAGGGTATTTTACAGAAACGAAAATGTCTATATATCTGCAACTATTTGAGATACTAAAAAACAACTTACCATAGCGAAATTGTAACTTACATTTTTTATTGGTCAAAATAAATGAATGAGGAATTTAATAGCAATGCGATGACCTAAAGATATGCAATACCCAATAAAATGTTGAAAATTTTAACCGGAAGTCAAAATTTTAATACGACGTGTTGACCCTTGTGGAGCCAATATCAATTTTTTTTTATCGTTCCTAATATACAAATCAAGACATTAATTCTTTAAAACTAAAATTATAAAATTTAGAACTGGCAGTCAAAAAATGTTTTACGCAAGTATAGCGTGGATTATGCTTGGGCATGCTAGTGTATATTATTTCGTTTCACATATATTACGGTTTTGAGTAAATATCTCCATTTTTAAACAATAGAGCGAGAAATTCCGTGCGGAGTTCTGTAGCATTTATTTGAGTTCGCACTCACATAAAACGAAAAGATTCATTATAATCTTGAGATAAACTTTTTACATGATCACTAATTTAACTTGATATGACAAAGTAAAAATAAGTGAGAATCACTATAAATATCTTATATGAGCATTAAAATTTAACAAAAATTTGCTGAGGACTATTACAAATTTCTTATAGAGGAGATTAATTTAAAAAAATCATATCAAGTCCATATAGCTTCTAAGATCATCCAATTTTCAAATCTTTGCTGGGAGAATGCTCCTGGACCCTTCTTTTGATTGGGTGACCAAAACCCTTGGAAATTCTTTTTTTATCCTAATCCGCTCTGATCCCTACACACACACACACACACACACACACACACACACACACACACACACATATAAACATACACATATACACACAGACATACACATACACATACACATACACTCACATAAGGTTCCACCACCACCAGTGACTATAGCAATCCCCTCATTAGTCCAGTAGACCTATATGTGTACCTTGTAGTATCAACTTGGTCGCGACGCGTGATTCTAGCCTGGGATAATGTTTGGTTAGTAATTAACGAGCACTGTGGGAGTAAATGAGAAACAAACATACCATATTGTGATAGCATAAGGCCCACCGTCACGCTCCGCAGGAAATGAATCACTTTACAGGATAAAACCTTTTTAACTCTGTGTTTTAGACCGAAGTAACATTGTTAACTGTACCAAATGTCTACTATACAGAAAGATCCTGGTATTTTAAAATGCCTCTAAACTTAAAAATATCAGTGTATATTTATATTATCTTCTACAGTGATGTAGGTAGGTAAAGTTTTAGCTGAAAACTAACACCCTTATCTTGACGGATTACTTTATGGTGTAGCTTAAAAGGGCCATAGTGTAAATCGTCAAGGTAGAACTGTCACCTTTCAGGATGGACAGAGTGTACAATCCAAAATTATGATACTACTCTAAAATAAATCTTTTGGTACTCTGCTCTAATATAACCAGATAATATCACTCTCCTATTAAAATTAGGTTGATTGATAAAATATGTTGTCGAGGCTTAGTAGACCATTCTTGAATCTAAATGGCAGTTTATAAGAGCACCCCCCTCCCCGTCTCCCTCTACACTCATAAACCTTGGTTTGGATCCCAGTGGGTTCGAAAATATTTTAAGGGAATCGATTTATTTGAATATAGTATCAAGGCTACCATTTCCCTAAAGAACCGGAAAAACAAAGGGAATATTTTGAGATTGGAAATAATCAGTAATTTCACATATAAAGCTCAAAACAAATACTGGGGTACCTGTCAATTTGGAACATTTAACTGGAAGCTTGAATGATTTCATGTTTCTCTACTAGTGTTGTTTTATTTTACTGCAATATAATATCCCCTGTGGGTATAATAAGACACACCACTAGCACTACCTGACCTCTCGACTGGCTGATCCAGCCGCTAGGTTAGGTTGGGTTGGGTTGGGTTAGGTTGGGTTAGGTTAGGTTAGGTTAGGTTAGGATAGGCCAGGATAAAGTCCCATCTCCAGATTCCGTATCCATAAGGTGCGTAATACTCCGTAAGAGGTCGGACCACACTAACAGATAGTACTATATACAGAGTCTCTATCCTTAATTTATTTGTCCATACCACTCCGTAAAAGTCGACTCCTTTTTAAGGACTAGTCGATACGGACTGCTAAAGATCACCAAAGTAAGCCTGCGCACGCATCGAAATGAAAGCACCAATGGCATTTTCATATCAATCACACTAACAAGCTCATGTTTTACATATATTATTTGTGACTGTACTTAACCTACCTTTAAAATTTATACTTTCCTGGAGGTTCTATCAAAAACCGTTGAGTAGTTAATTTTGTTAATAATTTTACAACTGGGATACCGTCTGCTTGCACATGGCTCTAGAAAATTTCCTTTCGAAGAGTTTAATTGGACGTTGTTTCAAACGTTCTCATTGGTTGACATGGTCACGTAATTACAGGTAAAGAATGTGTAGAAGGGATTTCCATTTATAAGGACCATTACGGACTGTAAGGATGTGGAGCTTACTGAGTATGTAGATGGGGCTTAAGCTCAGTTAGGTTTGGGCTAGTATGTACTAGGCTGCGAGGACTATTATATACTAACCTTTCAACAATTACACTTGGCTGGGTGGATGAGCATCCCAGACACCATACATTTACTATGTTGTTCCGTAATGGTTAGAGATCAAGGGATCATACAATATTAGCAATAAAACATAATTAATTCAACACGGGTGCTTTCTTGAATTACTAACCCTTGGATAACATGTATTCTTATGAGTCTCGTGAGAGTTAAATAATAATTAAAAGTAAGCCACTAGCACCAGGGAAAATGAAGTAGATTAAGGACCCTTTTAGACGAAAGCTTAAGCTGGCTCACGAGAGCCGAAGCGAGGAGTAGGACATTAAGTCTTTTGGAACCTTTCACACGAGAGAGGTGTCGGTTCTAGTGAGCCAGTTGTCGGCTCTGTCTACCACTAGTAGGGAATTGAGTCTTATGGAACCTTTCACACGAGAGAGGTGTCAGGCTCTGTCTACCATTAGTAGGGTATTGAGTCTTATGGAACCTTTCACACGAGCGCACGTGAGCTGAAGCTCAGTACAGAAATATCCTTGTTTCAAGTTGCACGTGATGGAAAAAAAACGTAACCGTCTTCGATACAGAGTAATTTATTGAAGAGATTCAACTACGGCCAGCATTGTGGGACACCAGCTTTAATGATTATACTTATCTAAACAAGAAAACTACAGGCTGTTTGGAAATTTGTTATGTCAACACACCTGGATTTTATGATTTGTCAATTGAAAAGAAGAAAGCCATTGCTAAGTAATAATAAATATAGCATGTGACTAATTTTGACCTATATTTACAAGCTTTATCTACAGTTGCTATGCACAGTGTATTTATATATAATAATAAAAGGAAGTGTTTGTGCTACCACAGTAGGTCACGGGCAACGCCGTGAGGGATTGCTAGTTGAAAATAAAATTGATTGCTATGTTCTTTGGTAGCCAGAGATGCTCCTCTTTTCTCAATTTATCTGTAACATTGTATATCATTACATGTATATTCTTTGATGGAGTGTTTCTGCAAAAGTGTGTAATATATATAAAACTCATTTTTAAATAAATTAATAACAAATGTATTTAAAAAGATAAAGTTCTCAATTTATTAAAAATACTTTACAAACACAAATGAGTAAATAAATTAAAATCACAGGTATGTAAAGAGATTAAGAACACAAGTTGTTAAAACTCTACAATCACAAATAAATCAATAAGTTAAGATCACATATGTGTAAAGCGATTATTTCACAAATAATCAAAGTTATTATTATTATTATTATTAGCACCGCGTCTTACTTACTACCCGTTCGGGTTATACGCACTTACGCTAATGTGTAATTGTAGGGTAATTGTGAGATGAAATGGAGGACCTACAGTTTAACGTGGAATCCGAACCACGGTGGAGGCCTGGTATTCCTCACATTCACCAGTTGTGATTAATACACGTCTTGTCAGAGGTGAAGGAAGGGTTTGACAATCAGATAAATCTGTGCCGGGACCGAGGATTGAACCCCGGATCTCAGCACAGAAGTCTGACACCTTACCCCTAAACCACCAGGTCACCCAACATGATCAAAGTGATTATGTTCACAGAAGAGTAAAATGACAAAATCCACAATTCAAAATTTGGTATTGAAAATGTCCAATAATTTCATAGGAATTGTATAAGTGGGCCTAATAGTATATTTTAACGAAATTGTTTAGTTTGATTTTTTTTAAATGATGAAACCTGTCACACAAAAATTTAAAATAAATAGTATGTTTAGTATAATATGAATTGGAAATTTAGTTAAAGAAAAATAAACCATGAATTTCGTTGTTTTGTACTTTAAAAGTTGAGTTAAGTTTTTAAACATTAAGCAAAAAATGATTTTGAATCTTATGCCAAATTGATATTTACGAAATTTAATACTCTAAGAAATTAATAAACCACCTGACGAAACGAATATATATTTTTTTTATGCCAAGAAGGTTCTGGATTCTCTTCCATCGTAAAAATATGGCCCCATTTCCACACAACTTATGTCCATCCACCACTTCATATTTTCATCTTTAGTAATACACTCTTTAAAATTTTGGATATCATCAGTTTTTATTCTGGTATACAAACATTTCTCCCGATCAATTATAATTTTACTCTCTCTTTCTTTTTCCAAAATTTTGTCGTATTCTAATTCTAAATGCCTCACTATTGAACAATTTTTTTCAAAATCAAAGTTTTTACAAAGAGTGTATCTTTTATACTTTGTGGGGTCTCGGGGTGGTAACATATAATTGGGGGAAACGACCAGTGGAGCATTCATCTCTCTTTCATTCTTTTAGAACCACCGGTCCAAATATTCTTGTTTGGGTATTAGTTCTTGGTACTCATACTTAACAAATTGTTTTCTTTGAATTATTATTTTCTTGTGATATTTAGGGAGAGTTTTTTGTGTTTTTGTCCAATTTTATTCAAAAAATAAATGGTGCCATAGCCAAATAAATTTTGCCTACCCCCCTTTTCAAAATATTGTTCATAAGAATTTATTTTGTTCAAATCAGCTTATATTTTATCTATTTCCAAATGTTGAAGATAAAAATATGTTCTAATTGGGCCTGATAAGGCTTGTGTTACCATCGCCCAGTTTTATTTGATGCCCAACATGGACACTTCCTGTCTGTATAAGAAACATTACATTTAAAAAACCATAACCTTAGTTTGATACTACTTTAACAGACACGGATAAAAACCAGACTTATACCTTTGTTTTAACTCTACAATGCTTCACCATGTGTTTCTTTAGGTGTATTCGGAAAATCTGCGGTTATTATTTAAACCTATACATTAAAGCAGGGACAGATTTTTTGTAATATAATCCCTATACAGGGCTTTACTATAAGTATATACTTCCTATTAAGAGTTTCATGATATTCAAATTATTTATAGTTCAGTGTTATAGCATCGGAGACCTCCATATTACTTTGCAACTATCGGTTCATTTTCTCTTGTACACGATTAATTCAACCTTTTATGTAAGACCTTAACCTAATTAGATACCTAAACTAATCTAATTCCCTTAAGCACATCACGTGATTATCACCAACCAATGTTGAGAGGGTAAGAGTTCACACTTCATAATGACAATACATTATTAGAGTTAATTTAAATAATGCAAGATCTTGATTTATACCAAACAAAACTTATTGTTAGTATCCTTAACATATTAACTATATATCATTTCATAGAAAAACTTAGGCTATATATTTAATATAAAATTTGTGTGTACCTTGCAGAATCTCGATATTTATTTATTTTTAATTCTCGCCTCACTTATAGCCATTCGATCTTTTATATCACACGCAGAAAATCATAATGACGGTCATATGTTGCCAGGAAACAGAATAATGCCTTTTCTTACATTGTAGTAGTATTTTCCTTGAATAGTTATTATTTAATTTAGTGCCATTGTTAGATCGCCTTTGTGATCATGGTCTTCTATAATAATAAAATGAAATGTTTGCCTGTGTGTGTGTGTGTTTGTTTGTGTGTGGTGTTCAGCCAGCCAAATCTACGGCACGCAGATATCTGAAATTTTAACATAGGGGGACGGAAGAGGGTCCGAATGCACCTCGAAGCCGGATGTTTAAATTTTTAACTAGCTTTTAAATTAGGCTATTTTTAACAAATTTTTGTAGATGGCTCACGGGCAATGCCGTGCGGGATTGCTAGTATACAATAATTACTGCTTAAAACATGGGTTAGATTTCTCTTTTAAATCAGCTATAGCTGAAAGGTTTTTTAAGCTTGCATTAATGTCCTGAACAGTGTATTAAAATATCCTGACCAAACAAAACTTAATGAAATGTACTTAGGGGGCGTTCAAGTATCATGTAAGCATATTTTTGGCCGGATTGGACCCCCTCTCACCCTTTTTAAGCAGAAATAAGCAAATGTCAGATTCCCCCCCTCAAAAAATGTTGTACTGTGAATTTAAATTTATTGTATTAAACAGGTAAAATTAAAAGAGTTATAAAACAAAATAAAAATGTACACTTAATTGAAATTATAAAATAGGATTAGTAGTGAATACGTGAATTATTATAGTTTCTGTCTTACCCCCTTCCCCCTTGTCAGCAAAAATAAGCAAAGCTCGAAACTCCCTCCCTCACTGTGGTGCTTACGTAATACTTGAACGCACCCTTAGTAGCCTAACTCAAGACAAATCAATTTAGAAGCAGTAAGTTCTTTTTATGTTATTGAATACTGCCATTGCAGTTCACCATCATTAATAAAATAATCGGCATAAATGTTACGTAAAGCAATAGGTGTTTCTTCATGGCATCGAGTTGAATAGTCCATATCGTGTAGTCCTTTAAAATTGAGGGTATCTTCAAAACGAAATCTGTCTCGGACGCGAACAAAGTTATGTAGCATAATACAAGCCTTAATAATATTTTCAGCAGATTTAAGTGATACATTTAAGGGCCTATGAAATATTCTCCACTTATTTGAAGTAATTCAAAGGCCTGTGAAATATTCTCCACTTGAAGGAATTCTAAACGAACACTCAATAAAACGTCGAGCTCTTGATAATCTGTAATTGAAAACTCTGTGCCGCACCGTTAAACATTTACCAGCGAAAGATCACATGATGTGCTTGGAAAGTCCAAATGCTTCATCTCCTATAAAAACATGATTAACTTTTGTTTCAAGTGTTCCACCAGTTAGTGTAGCTGCTTCTGGAATCTGAAGCGTACCCTCAGATAGTCTCTTCTAAAAAAACAGAGCTTTGGAAAATTTAAGAGTCGGAGCTTTTTCCCTAAGCACCTATTTCCACAAATGTAAAGCAATATTGAGCATCGTAAATAGCTAATTTAACAATAAAAAAGTTTGTAGTTAAAATAAAGGGAGGTACTGTGCTGTGCTTTGATCACTCTGATGTGTTTCCCATCAATGGCATCTAATCATTTGGGAGAATATGCGTGTTTGTAGAAGTTGTCGGCAATCTTAATCCAATTTTCATTAGTCGTTTGTGGCATTCCCTTATCCTTTAGATGATCCTAGATTTCTTTACAAACATCTTGAATAATTGAACTCAAAGTGGAAACGCCAATCCTGTAGCTGTAGTAGAGTTTTGATAGCGTACAGCCTGTCGCCAGCTATCTGAAAAAATAAACCACTCCTAAATATATTGTGCGTATTGAATGGGAAATTTAAAATCACATTTGTTCTTTTGAATTTTAACTTGGGCGAATGTTAAAAACGCCATAGCAAACTCAATATCTACTTTTCTGTCAGTGTTTAAGCCCCCCATAGAAAACACTATTTGAGCTAGAAACTTTAATTTTAGGACTAAGACCCTTCACCTCACTATAATTAAGTTATATATATTTTAGAAAAACTACCTTATGGGAAAGGAAGAAATTAAAATTGTACGTGAATTTCAACTTTTGTTGTGTTGTAATCTTGTGTAGGTAACAAATAAAATCTCCAACTAATATGAGACAATCTATGAATGGACTATTTTAGTATTTAAAACTTGCTAAGCAGGGAAAGGGTATAGATAATATTAAACAATTTTTTTTCTTTCAGTATTTGATTTGCAGAAAAAGTGGAAAGATCTCCGTTTAAGTTTTGTAAGGGAGATGTCGAAGATGAAATCTCTAAAATCTGGAATGGGTGCCAAAAAACGACTTTCACAGAAATTGTTATATTTTGACGTCATATCTTTTCTTACTCCCGTAGTATTGAACAAAGATTAAGTACAGCGATTCTAATTATTTTGTTTGTAAATTACAATATTATATGAAATGAAATATTGAACAAATATGTTAATTATGTATTATTGACGAAATATTAATATTAAAATACTATTTATCACCTATTGGATAAAATGGCTATCATTTTAAAATATTTTTTTCTCTAATGCAACAATTTAATTTATTTATTTTAAAATATATTTCCATCGATATATAATGAACAACGTTAATTAGGTCGCCTTTATACGGACAATTCCGTAATTAAATGATCTACACGTTGTGGTCTATTCATTGAAATACGCCTTAATTACAATCTTGAATTGTATACTTGACAGCATAGCAGCCAACTACCGAGTCGAAGTTGGCTGTGGTTCTGATAGCAAGCTAGGTTTCAGCCGACTAATCCACACGTCCATAATAGACTCTGCCATAAACTATGAGTGAAGAATGACCCTGAGCACGAGACTAATTCTGGATAGCTCAGTGGTAGAGCATTGGTGCGTTAAACCAAAAGTCCTGGGTTCGATACCCCTGCCCAGGTGTATTTTTTCAACTAATTTAAATATCAACATATAAATGGACAACTATAATATTTGGACTAATAAAGGCAGACATTGGACATCACAAATTAAATCCCTCAAAATTAAAACGCTTTACACAACTTAAAGTTATTTACAGTGCTCTAAATAATTCTAAGAACCCGCTACCGTGGCCGAGTGGTCTAACGCGTCACACTAATGTTAGACTGGCCTGTGGAGGACGGGGAGATCATGATTCAAACCCGGTCGGTTGCACTGAGGTTTTTGTCCTAAATGGTTTTCCACTCTCACTCCACACCAATATGGTTGCACTTTGTACCCTCTATTCCACGGCTGTGGGTAGTAGTACCGTTGTTGAAAAGCTAGATGGCGCTCCACATAGTGATAACGTCACAAACGTGGAGTGCCAGAAGGGTGAATTGAGTTTTAGGGGAGGTCAGTCATGTGCTGAGTGTGGTATGGGTCGGGTTGTTAGTAGGATAGGCCGGATCTCACGTGGCGACCAGTTAAAAAGAAATACTATGCAATTGTTGCGTGTCTAAGATTCTTTTGAATATAAATACAGTTCATTGGGCAGTGTTTTGTAATTAATTAAATAACTTATTAAATGTGTTGAAATATACTCAATTTATTATTTAAGAAGTGGAACGCTCCTATCCCAAAAACATAAGCTAGGATAGATATCGTGTGTCGGCGTGAATGCTATCGGATTTCTTGGTCTGCCAGGTGACTTAACACTTGTCAACCAAACAGAAACTCTATGGTTTGGCCGAGGACCTGTTTTTGTGTGTTTTCCTCAACATCCATGAAAATAAGGAATAAGGAGTCCGATTTTGTAGAGTAAAATAGGCCCGCTAGCACGCTGTTATGGCTGAAGCGCCTACCAGTATAGTAGTGGTAAATTATTGGTACAACTTCCTCTCTAAATTTAACCTTCCTCATCCCGGTCACACTAGCGTAATTAGTAGTAGTAATTAGTAGCGTATAGCCCGAACGGGCAGTAGGATTTGGTGCTAAAATAATTAAGGATTTTATCATGACTCTTTGTAACATGAATTATGGTGAACAGCAAGAGGAGACTGAGCCACATCCTACAAGCACGTCTGGTCAGTCATGAATGAGGGTGAAGAGGAACAGCAGGAGGAGACTGTAGCTGAGCCACATCCTACAAGCACGTCTGGTCAGTCATGAATGAGGGTGAAGAGGAACAGCAAGAAGAGACTGTAGCTGAGCCACATCCTACAAGCATGTCTGGTCAGTCATGAATGAGGGTGAAGAGGAACAGCAGGAGGAGACTTTAGTTGAGCCACATTCTACAAGCATGTCTGGTCAGTCATGAATGAGGGTGACGAGGAACAGCAGGAGGAGACTGTAGCTGAGCCACATCCTACAAGCACGTCTGGTCAGTCATGAATGATGGTGACGAGGAACAGCAAGAAGAGACTGTAGCAGAGCCACATCCTACAAGCATGTCTGGTCAGTCATGAATGATGGTGATGAGGAACAGCAAGAGGAGACTGTAGCTGAGCCACATCCTACAAGCATGTCTGGTCAGTCATGAATGATGGTGATGAGGAACAGCAAGAGGAGACTGTAGCTGAGCCACATCCTACAAGCATGTCTGGTCAGTCATGAATGATGGTGATGAGGAACAGCAAGAGGAGACTGTAGCTGAGCCACATCCTACAAGCATGTCTGGTCAGTCATGAATGATGGTGATGAGGAACAGCAAGAGGAGACTGTAGCTGAGCCACATCCTACAAGCATGTCTGGTCAGTCATGAATGATGGTGATGAGGAACAGCAAGAGGAGACTGTAGCTGAGCCACATCCTACAAGCATGTCTGGTCAGTCATGAATGATGGTGATGAGGAACAGCAAGAGGAGACTGTAGCTGAGCCACATCCTACAAGCATGTCTGGTCAGTCATGAATGATGGTGATGAGGAACAGCAAGAGGAGACTGTAGCTGAGCCACATCCTACAAGCATGTCTGGTCAGTCATGAATGAGGGTGAAGAGGAACAGCAGGAGGAGACTGTAGTTGAGCCACATCCTACAAGCACGTCTGGTCAGTCATGAATGAGGGTGAAGAGGAACAGCAGGAGGAGACTGTAGTTGAGCCACATCCTACAAGCACGCCTGGTCAGTCATGAATGATGGTCAAGAGGAACAGCAGGAGGAGACTGTAGCTGAGCCACATCATACGAGCACGTCTGGTCAGTCATCCAAAAAGAGGCCAAAAGATCCCATGGGAAGGAAGTACGAAGTCCTCAAAGATAGTTTACAGCAAATATGTGTTAGGGAACTAAGAATGCAGGAAGAATTTGGAACTGATGAGGACAGGCCTTTCCTACTTTCCTTCCTTTCATCTATAAATCGTGTCCCTGAATCAGCAAAAATGCAAATGGGAGCAAAAATAATGCAAGTCAATATTAAATTTTCAACTAACTCCATTCTCAATCAATACCCTTTAACTTATCCACTTTCTAACTGTCCTTACCAAACAAAACAAAACTCTTTCATATCAAAACAAAAATTCCATCAGTCGATACGAACCATCTACCTCTCAAGTAGGCCTACCCTTACTACATATCCCTCATTCTGAGACGTCTTAACGACATTCATTCGGTACAAGTACCTCTTCCTGAAACTCCACATAGATGACTGGGAGTTGATCAATGTTTTAATCTATCTTCGACTGCCTCTTCAACTATGACAGATGCCTCCAGTGTTTTGGACTTGCTAGATTTTTCTGCAAAATTTGAGTAAGAGTATTGAATTCATTTTCATCACATCTTTAAACTTTTAATACCATGTCTCAAAAAGTAATTTTCAAATGTTTTATTTTGATTTTTTTACTGAAGGTCAGTTCAATAAAGTTAATTGCATTCACTTTGTTACATTTCATTATTCCACCTTCCCTTCTAGACATAATAAGTGCGGAGAAGGAGGGACAGTATTTTACAGTTACAAAAGGGACTAAAATTAATTTATATATTAATATGCCAAGTCACATGATCTGTAACTGTCATTTTGATAGCTATCTATATCCATAAATAATATAGTAAAATGATTATTGTTTCAATTCTTCACACACAAATAATTATTGTATTGTATAAACTATGTAACTTACTATTCCTACTGGGTTTTCTTACTATAAATACTTATAATCTCTTTTATTTTATGGTGCTCTTAATTTTACTTGTCCAAAACCTTAAAAATGACCTTAGTATGACAGCTAACCTCTCTAAAACAGGTGTACATTTTCTCATGTTAGTACTGTATTTCTCTTCTGTAGCGAACAATTTAAAATGCTGTACAGCTCATCAAAAGATGTTGTTGACATGTGGAAATAATTGAAAAACTTAACATCGTCTTCTCAAAGTTTATTAAAAAGTGTATAAAAACAGCCATTCTCCAACCTTGAACTTATTATCGGGTGCACCCACAGTTTTATATTTCTTTTTTTTTTCTTCTAATTTTAACTGCAAGTGTTAACATCATAGCCTCTTTATGGTTCAAGCATTGTAGAACACTGAGTGACCAGCAACTGTTTTTTCTATAGCTCGTGTGAGCTGCAGGTATCGGCTCTCCTGAACCAGCTCACGTGGGTTCGTCTGAAAGGAGCCTAAAGCAGCAATATGATTATTTCAAAAAGAAAGTATTTTCATCGGCATGCTAATTGAAATACCAGTTTGATCTTCCTACTCCACCCCTAGAACCTCTATTTATTTTTTTTACTCTATATTTAACATTTGGTTGCGTAATGACTCCAGACACTTTTCCCCACCTCCCTCCCCCTTCTAAGACCTAATCATCCTTTTCTACATAACAATTACTAGACTCCACACTAAATACTTTTATGAAAAAATTAAAGACAATTCATTATCCTTTCTAAATATCTAGAGAAATTAAAATTTATTCGGGAAAACATGAAAAAAAGGGGGTAAATATAACCTTACTAATCCCTAAAACTGTTAGCGTAATTAGTACATAAGCGTGGAACTAGAACGGGTAGTAAAACGTGGTGCTAAGAAAAAAAGGTACTAATCTCCCCTCTCCCTTCTTTTATAATCCATGTAGTCCTGGAAACAATGGAAACTACTATGGGCAAAACAGAATCCAATCGCTTGAGGCTATATTTGTCAACTTCGGACTGAAAGGAATCGCTAGTAATCCTAGAGATGTGGTGGTGACTGACGATACGTGATGGCGTTAACTAGAATTTGATACCAATATTTACGTTTCAAATGATTGGAGTAGTTGTAAGTGATCAGAGCAACGAGTTATAAACGTATTTGAGAAAACTAGATCATTCGTACGTGCTTTTGAGTCCTACTACCAATCCTGGTTATCAACATAAATACACAGAGTGAATGCCAGTCACGAAAGAGTCATTACATGAGATTTTAATCATTAAAGTATTCTTTAAAATCTTTAAATTATCTCTAAGGTCATTAACTTTTCTGATCAAAGTTTAATGTAGAGTTAAAAATAGGATTTTTTAAAATAATTTTCACAAAATTAGCTTAAATTTACACCTGCTTCCCAGTGATGACATAGTTCAGGAATTATCAAATTTTAGAAACCAGAATTTATGAAACTTTTGAATGAAAATCTCAGCCTAAGGGGTTAGTTAATAACTTTTTAATCACTTTTTGGTCAAAAATATTTATGTAAAGGTTTTGAAAGGGTAATAAAATATGGTTTACATAATTCTGTAGACACCCTATAACACTAATAGAATGTAGATGAGAAAGGTAAGATTTTAGATAAATGCATCCACATGTGTGGAAGTAGAGAAATACAACCATTTTAGGAAAACCCCTTCATTACACCCTTCAGGGATTCTAACCCAGACATCCTCGTCACTAATAATCCAAACCAGAAGATACTGACGTATTTGTCCACGTTCCCACTGATGCAGGAAGTTGTATTATCTAAATTACTTCTAAATTACATAAATGTTGTAAGGTGGTTTACTAATATCTAACTATTTCAATATTCGTATGATTGTCTTGGACTCTAAACATGGGGATTCAAAACCTTTTCAGGTGGCTTTATTTGTCTCATTAAGGTGAGATTAAAGGGGACGCGAGAAAAGGCCAGTGTTTTTGCAGTTATTATGGCAATTTTTTTTTATTAGGATCAATAAAATATTGCTCCAGTAGAAACATCGAGTTTAATTTTTTTCCATGATGATATCAACAGTTGTTAAATATCTATCATGAGCATAGTGGCATTAGGTGAGGAACTTTTTAAAATGAAGAGAAACAGTTGTTATTAAATTTCAGGACACTCTTGAGAGATATTAAAGAAATTTGGAGGTCACCATGTGAATTAAATTAATTTTTATGTTAGTACTGGACCATTATTTTATTTGTTTTGGCCCCAAAAAAAAAGTTTTGCCATAAAAACCGCAAAAACTGGCTTTTGCTCGCATACCCTTCCATCCCACCTAAAGGGTTTTGTATCATTTGATTTTCAAACGCATACGGGTTAATCTATTTATAGCTTACACTCTTCATTGTGTGCCCTTTTATTGGTCAACATCATCATCATTTCCTTAAGGCCAAGCCTTGTTTCTGCTGCCAAACTCCTCGGCCTTCTATGATCCTCTTCATGTCAATATGTGAATTGCATCCCATCTGTTCTTGAGGTAGGACATCCCTAATCTATCCCTTGATATTTTCTTTCATATCTTGTCTTCATAGCTGTTCTGGAGAAAGATTTCGTCTCAGTGTTGGCCCAAGGAGCTTCGATTTCCTCTTTCCTATTGTCTTCACTAAGATCCTTTTCTCGTTTTTTTCTTTTAGATTTTGATCACTACTCTTCCTGTCTGTTCAGCTTGTTCTGGTTGGCCTTCTCCAAAGACACAATTCTGATTCTTGTTATTTTCCTGTTTCCTAAACGTTCAGGTTCCGCATCCATATGTCAGCATACTAAACAAAAAAAAAAGTTTTTAACAATTTTTTTTCAAGTCTCAATACTGATATTTAAGTTGGGGAATTCCACAATCAATTCGGGTAGCTGCTTGACGGATTTTCTTCTGACTGGAGGATTGAGCTATAAGCCGTCAGATTTTACTCGGTATTGTCTCCCTTACCCGCCTCGGTGGCGTAGTTGGCTAACGCGTTAATCGTGTTGAGCCCGACCGCCGAGGACGGGGAGATCGAGGTTCGAATCTCGGTTGGGTGAACTGAGGGTGGTTTTTCCTAAATGGTTTTCCACTCTCCCTCCACGCAAATGCGGGTTCACTTCCTCTAAATTCAAGCCTCCCAATTCCTAATCCATTAGCGTAATTAGTACTTAAGCGTATAACCCGAACGGGTAGTAAGACGCGGTGCTAAATATTATTATTATTATTATTATTGTCTCCCGTTCTCCCCGCAAATCAATACCAGTTTTGTTCTCCTTGAAACACAGCCTCGTTATTCAGTGTTAGATCCTTCTCCGTTGCATACACGTTAGTAATTAACTCACACCTTTGGACCACCTTATGGAGAATCTCTTAGAACACCATAAAAGTAAGTTTATATTAGCCAACATTATGAGATTATCACTGCATTATTCTTACAGATTACAAAGTAACTGAGGCTTTATGTATAAACCCATTAAAGTAGCCCTACAGGGGTAGCTTTTTATAACTGTCAATTTGTCGGATACATTTCTCCCAAAATAGATTCAACATTTTGTGCTTTTAAACTTAAATATTAAAAAAAAGTAAAACAAACTCTACTGCCGTTGTATGAAGAATTATTTTTCTTACAGTGTAAGAGCTACTAGGTCTAAGCTTATACTTTTATAAATACACTTTTTTTATTTACTTTATTTGCTCAATCTAAAGTGCCATTTCTGGACCGACTGATTATATCAGCACACGGATTTTAAACTAACTTAAATTTGGAACATACACAACATCCAGCCCCCGGCCGTTTATTTATCAATGTTAAAGTGGAAACAAATATTTTTCCAATAATACATTTTTCGTCCATACCAGGAATCGAATCCAACACCCTTAACTCAGTAGACAAACATATTAGTAAATTTTACGAAAAATTAAATTTCATTCATGTACGCTACTATTTAAAGTGTCTGAAAATAATATATTTTGCTATATAAAGCCTGTAAATCATATGGGAATTTTGTATTAAGGAAGCAGGGGTGGATCAGGACCACCATTAACATCTATTTCTCATCTAACGATGCAAAATCAACATTTCTGAGCTTTGGAAAGACTTTCAATAAATTGGGTATAAGAATGGATTAGATGGTTGGTAACGTAGAGGCCAAGGTTCAGATATTGGCCGGTGAACTAGAGATAGTTTGACTTGTGTACTTTATCACTTTGGCTTTTCCATCCTCCTCATAAACTAATGGGGTGTACTTTTCAGAATCACATAGATTGGCCCATCAAATAATTATATTTTTATTTATTTTTATATTTAGTTAAGTCTTAAGCAGCAATCATTCTAGTCTGTCCTACCAGCTGCTGGCCACTGCTAGCAGCCGTTCAGCAGCATAGTGTGAATCAGAAGTTGCAGCTGCTTTCATTGGCTGGTGAGTGAATTACCAGCAGACTTTGGAGGAACGCATGTTCAATCTAAGATTTGGATATAGGGGACACGCGAAGAAGTCAGTGTTTTCTTCCATTTTTACATCAACATATTTATTTGGTTCAAATAAATCAAATATTTCTCCAGTATAAACAGAGTTTAATTTTCTTCACGTGGTGATATCAACATTTCTTGAATATCTGCCAAGCAAGCACGAATTTAGAAATTGTAAAAAAAGGGGGGAAGGGCACATATACATTGAATGAAGAAACATTTGCAAGCGCTGGTAGGCATATTTTTACTTAACACACGTCCTTCTTGCCAATTGCCTTGCCTAATGCCCACAACTCACCCCTACTCTACCACAACCTAGCAATAAGATGAAAAGTAAAAATCTCATTGGTCTCACAACCTCATTGGTCGCCGCCATAACCCTCACCCTCCACTTCCATTAGTCTAAAAAATCAAATATTCTACCTAAGGAGGGCACGTGCCCCTTGTACCCCCCCCCCCC
>CABFWB010001939.1:114327-131678 GCA_902151455.1 Timema bartmani
AGTGGAAAACCATTTAGGAAAAACCACCCCCAGTTCACCCAACCGAGATTCGAACCTCGATATCCCCGTCCTCGGCAGTCGAGCTCAACACGACTAACGCGTTAGCCAACTACGCTACCGAGGCGGGTGACATTGCATAAAAAGAGTTTTCAACTAGGGGGGGGAAAACAAACTATTTGTTGGCAATATAAAATAAGTAATCATCAAAAATGTTATATTAAATCATAAACAGCTCAATGTACATTTCATAGCTTAGAATGTTTCAAAAGTGGTCCTATATTTAAAACTTTAGTTATGAGTGTGACTCAGTTCCGGTGTTCGCTTCCAGCTCCACCGACAATTAAGTCAACTATCGAGCTAACGTAGCTCTCTGCGCATGTTATCCACAAAGAAATTAATTTTTATACTAACTCTTTTTAGAAGAATCGCTGGGTAAAAACTTTCACTACCAGTCGGCAACAGCCAGTTCTCAACTTGAAGTGAAATACATTTATTTCAACCTGAAGCTCCTTTATAAAATGGGACGTAGTAATCAGAAATGATAAATTACTTTTTCCCAATCGCTATAATAGATTGTTGAGATAGTCTATTTGAGTTTGGGTTATTTGATGTATACTTTCAAAAACAGTTATGTATCATACAAATTAAAAACTAGTTTAAGAGAGGATCAATATTATTTCAAAATATTACTCACCCAGTCCTTGTTTCTATATATTTACTTTTTTTTTTAGCACCTCGTCCTACTATACGTCCGGGTTATACGCTTATGTATTAATTACCCTAATTGTTCTACTACTTTACCCCTTAACCAAGTGATATTAAATTATTTAAGCATGAGCCCATTTTTATCTTGATTTTCACTTTAATTTTATTCTTGAGGGTTATTATTCAACGCCTAGTTATTTTCTCCTTATGTTAAACTTTACTGTTCTGAATCTGAATGTATGTAATTTCTAATCTAAAGCAACAAGACATTGAGAAAGAAAGAATTTTTTAATATAGAGATATGTTTAGAGAAGTTTTAATAATTCATTATACGAGTATAAATCGAAACAGAAGCCAGTTAGCTGGGATCGGATTCCTCAGTTAGTAAGGTGTTCTAGCCTCTCGTGTCAATGAGGCGTGCTTTCCTACAACGTCAGTGAGGCGTTCTAGCCTCCAGCGGCAGTGAGGCGTGCTAGCCTCCAGCGTCATTGAGGCTTGCTAGCCTCCAGCGGCAGTGAGGCGTGCTAGCCTCCAGCGGCAGTGAGGCGTGCTAGCTTCCAGCGGCAGTGAGGCGTGCTAGCCTCCAGCGGCAGTGAGGCGTGCTAAGCCTCCAGCGGCAGTGAGGCGTGCTAGCCTCCAGCGGCAGTGAGGCGTGCTTGCCTCCAGCGTCAGAGTAGGTTAAATCTCAAATTTGGGTCAGATGTACAGATAGTGTGTTTTCTTAAATTAGTTGTTTCCCACTCCCCTCTATGATAATGCAGGTACATTACATATAAATTCTCTCTCCTTCATCTTTTCCACATTGTGACTGTATGCATATAGCTCGAGTGGGTAGTAAGAAGTGTAGAAAAATAAATAATCTATATTTTTTATTTCGACTCCAATGGAGTGGGACGTAGAGTTTTTGACGACCAAAGTTGAAAGAAACAAAGTATTTAATTTAATTACAACGCTTGAAAGATTCAATGAGGGTGGAGTAGGAAACATTTTAATAGGAGGGAGGAAGAAGGGCGTGGTTTATGCTGTTATCTCACTTTTTAGTAACTCTTGAAGTGTGGAACGGAGGTGGGGGGAGTAGATTAAGATTCGGAACAAGGGATTTAATAAACTCTGACAGGAATGTAATTAAAGTTTATAATTTGTTAAATGTGCCTTAATTTAATATGAAGGTACCATGTGATGCTGTTTGTGTCATTATATTATTTGATATTCAGGGGTATTTGTTGTTATATTAAGCTATGATTAATTTGATTTTAGAAATATCAATAATAAAAAAAAAACGAACCAGCATTGGTAGGATCGGGTGTCAAACTCTACTATCTTTTCAGGCTATGCGCATATACAATTAATCTTATGGGGTAAGACAAGGAAGGAAATATTTTAGAGTTAATCTACTCGCATTTGTATGGAAGAAGAGTGAGACATTTTGACTCAACGAGATTCGAAACCTAATCTCCCCATCTTCAGCAGGCCAATCCAAAACGAGAGTGACGCCCTATGCCATTAGGTCACTGTAGCAGGTCTCTTATTGTTAATTTGGGATGGGGATGCTAGGGTTTAAATCCCGGCTTGGTACTTAGGGTGTTTTTGAAATAAATAGTTTTCTACTATTTATCTTTATTCAAATGCAGGTATACTTTATATATTGTAGAGTCTACATTCCCAATCTCTAAGGTTGGTAAAATTAAGTAGAAACTAAATAATCAGAACATTCTTTAGTTTGTAAAGAAAAGGCTGGATTTACCTCTACTATATTATAAATTATAAAGTTTACTTGGATAGTCGACATAGGTTAAGAAAAACTACATTTAAATTTGAGCAAAATTTGACATCAACTATCAAAACCGAGAGATTCATAATACACTCATTGTCGTAATAATAAAACCAATATCTTTAGGAACTGTCAGAAATACTTTATTCGCTATTGGTGGAACCTTTTAGAGAATATTTATATACATAATAAAAAGCCAAATTTGATAAAAAAAAATCTATTTATAGTTTTCTTCTTTATTTAAAGCTATAGGTTTTGACTGTTATAACGCTAAATATTGAAGGCTTTTGTCAATGTTGTATTTTTTTTTTTAATAAATATAAACTTTGATTGATTTGACAACCTGTCACTTTTAAAGTAAAGCTAAAATTGTACTGTTCTTTTTAGTGTCAGTAAATGATTTAATTTTGCTATCCCCACATTTTGGTGGTTGAATGTACTGTCTAACAAAGGCATCATTCTCACAATATACCTGAATTTCTCTGACAGGGAGATTGGGGTTCGAATCTCATGAGGGTGAACAGAGGCTGTTTTACCCAAAATGGCTTTCCACTCTTCCTCAACACAAACGCTGATACATTCCCCTGAAATTCAATCTTACTCCTGTCTACCTCATTAGCGTAATGAATATATATGCGTATATTCCAAATGTATAATGAGATGCGGTGAAAAAACCACTCTGTTTTCGCTTTTGGAAGCACTAGTACATGCATTTCGGGGATTGGTATCATAAATGCATAGCAAGAGATTTATACTATTTGATTTTTTGAACTGTAGTAAATGCTTGCTTGTCAACCGCCAAATAGACAATGCGTGGAAAATACCAAGCTGATTATAGGCCCTATCTATGATAGGATGTTGGTAGGAAAAAACTTTTAGAGAATACAAACATGTATTTTATTTAGGTAAATATTGATATCAATTTGCTATAGTAACCAATGATAGCCACACGCTCATCACAAACTCTGCCTTAAAATATGAGTGAGGAATGACCCCAAACACGCTACGAACCCTGGGCAACTCAATGGTAGCGCATTGGCACGCTAAGCCAGAGGACACTGGTTCGATTCCTGGGTCCAGCTATCATTTTTCAATTTATTCAAATATGACTCAGTTACGTGTCATCTCTACAGTTATAATCATTCATCCTCCAAGTGTCATCTTTCATTTGTGTTTAATTGTTAGCGTTGACTTCTTTTATAAATTATTAGTGTTCTTGTTTAGGTGTTGATAAGATATATAGAAAGTAACAGCTGAATATCACATGACGTAATAATACTTAAAAGTAGATCTGGTAATGTTTATAGCTGTCAGAAAAGAATCTCTTTATGAAAACTGGACTTTACACTGGTTTAAAGCATATTCTCAACTGTCGCCAAAGCTAAAGTTACCGTGAATGGGTTATGACACACTGACCTTTATTATTAATTATTTACGTATCTGAGTGGAATAGATTGACTACAGGCTTAGAGGACATTAGCTCGATTTCATATAGGGCCTAATCGAATTAAATAAAGGAATATAAATGTTTGTCTTATAATCCCAATATTACAATGCCTGCCGTTAGGAATAGATGTATATTATTAAGTTTGATGTCCTACTAAGGATATCATCAAGTAGTATGTTTTCTCAGTCATGTGTCTATAAAGTACATGTTAAACACCAAAATCAAACAGAAAATATGTTACCCTTTCACGCAGTAATTTTACCTTTCTATTACCATCATCACTCAGGGTTTGACTGGGTCACCGAGGGATATCCCAATGGGCCGGTTTTATTTGGATTACCGCCACAACTTTAAACTAAAATAAAGCTATACATTAAATTATAAATTATTGTTTTTATTGAATTTTAATCCAAACTTCCAAATATTAGGTCTGAGGACGCACAGAATAGATAATTTATGAATATACAATGGTATTAAATATAAAAACCATCCGGGTCGTTGTTTGTTGGGGTTGTTTACAAAAAAAAAAGCTCTGAAGTAAATCGTAGAGGCATTTGTTTAGTGAATACTGACTGTTACTAATTTTGTAGATTTATGAGAGATCATTTTACATACTTAAACAGTTTAAAAATATAATCCCATTTATTGTCTAATCATTTACAAGCTTTTTTGATCTTTACAATAGAAAGTAGAAGTTGATATTTTAAGGTGGGAATTTAGGTATCGATAGAAAAAGGCAGTCTTTTTTGCAGTTTTTATAGCAAAACATTTATTTGGTCAAAATAAATCATATATTTCACCAGTAGAATAATAGAGTAATTTTTTCACATGGCAATATCAAAAGTTCATTAATATCTGTCAATGTTGTCATGAAGTGTAATTACTTTTTTCCTAATTTAAAATGTTTCTTATCAAATTCTAATATGGTCATGAAGGATATTTAAAAACTGTTGATGTCTTCATGTTGAGAAAATTAAACTATATATTTCCACTGGAGCAATATTTGATTTATTTTGGTGAAATAAGTTTTGTTATAAAAACTTCAAAAACACAACTGCCTTTTCTCGCGTCCCCTGCACTCACAACTTAAGGGGGTTGAATATCGACATAATCATTGATAATGTAGATGAAATGGCCTTGGGGTCAAATTTTTTAATAATAACAATATAAAAAACTTCTACCTGACCACTTCGGCTTACACTGAAATTTAGCTTCTGTGGTATTTATGAATATAAGCTAAGGGACATTTTATTACCGGACCACTTAGAACCTGTCCGTCCAACCCTGCCATCACTACTACTACTACTACTACCACTACTACTACTACTATTACCACTACTACTACTACTATTACCACTACTACTACTACTACCACTACTACTACCACTACTACTACTACCACTTTTAATATGAATAATATAAATTATTACTATTATTATAGCCCACATTGATTGCCACGTGAACTAAAAAATGTCATGCTTATTTAGTTTAGTTTGCCAGTGGCGTAGAGGTTTCTTTTCGAACCCTGGCCGGACTTACTGAAAATGTTTTTTCTTACAATAGCTTCCCACTCACCACCCCCACGAATTTGGGTACATTTCTTCTAAATTCTACTTTTTTCATACCTATCTCAATTTACTTAATTAAACTGCTAAAAAAGTAAAACTGCGTTTAGCCCTGATGAGTAGGGAGACGCTTTGTGAAAGGAAAAAAAGTCCTGTTAGGAAAACACTTTCCGACGTGCAGGGTGACCTTTTGAACCTCTTAGATACCTCTGGTATAAAATAGTGAAGTCCCCTTGTTTCTCCGGGTGTATTAGATTCTTTCCTGCCATCCCCCTGCAGCCCTTTTATATATATATACACACACACACACACACACACACACACACCCCACCTTCACCCTTGTAATTGATGGAGAAGAAGTCCTTTCGTCTGATCTCCTCTTACACTATTCATATGGCAATCAGCTCCCGATATCCTACTGACCATCACAGTTACTTTGAAAATAGATAAAATACCTAAGTGTTCTTGGATTTCACTTTTGGCATCATCTTACTATTAGTGTAGATTTCAGAGATACGATTAAATCAGGGCTGTCACATACACACAGGGAATTTTTCATGTTCTGAAAAAATATGAGGAAACACAGAGAAATTTGCAAAATCTAATAAAAAATATACTGGTATATTTGTTAATTTGGGACATTTAATTGAAATCTTAAAATCGTAGGTCTTTGGATAGAAGAAAAAGGGAATGAAGAATTAACCACGCCGATTTAAACATGTCTTGTAACAAAAGATGTATTCACCCATCCTGTTCTAAGCATAAGTTACATCACTTAAAACTTATTTTGGTGAGAAATTAAATTTTATTACTCTTATCTTCAATCTAAGCTGCCTGAAAAAGTATTCTTTCTCTAAAACAATGGGAATTAGGTAGGAAGAAAATAAAAGCCAACCTTGGATAAAATAAATTACTTAGTAACAGTCCATTATGTCAAACAATTTGACACGTCAGGTGATTAAAGATTAATTCAATTAAAATTGTGTAAATGAAAGTAACATCCTTTTGCGTATTTGTCAAGTTTGTATTCGTAATTTTTAAGGATACAACTTTAAAACGAAAGTGGATTAACATAAATTAAAACTCTCTCACCAATTTTACACAATTAAATTAATGAATTGATTACTAAAAGCAAAACAAATGTTTGATGGGTATTTTGTAAATACTAGTCTCGAATTTGTGTCGCTATATTGACCCGCTCACATAGCCGTCATAGTTTTCAGTAAAATACCAGTAATTTTAGTAGAAGTGAGGAGTTTTGTTTAGAGGAAGTGCACCAACATTAGCCTTGGATGTGTAATAAAAGGTAAATCAATGTTATAAATCACATGTATAAAACCACACCTATTATACATGGAAGAGATTTGAGTTAGGACCTCCCAGTCACTGACATTACAATCAGTTGTGAAAGTGACTGATGTCTAAGACCACTCGATCACCGATGTCGGGTATGAGTGACTGTAATGGTCTCCTCTTCCCTCACAAATATTTCCACCAAAAGTGAATTCAAGGCACAGTTTATTGAAAGACTTGTGTTTTAGACCATACGGCCACCAAAGTGGGTGAAATTCGGATTCAACATTCTAAAAAAAATTTTTTTTTTTCAATATATCCTTGCAAATTCTGTGAAAGTTAATTTTTCTTTACATGTGTACTTCTTTTCACTTTTATATTGTTATCTGAAAATCACGATGTTTGCTTTTTCAATTCATGCTATAGAAATAGCAATACTCTCTTGGGTGAATTTCAGACTCAAAAGACGGACAACCAACCATAACAATGCTTTGTTGGAGGAGAAAAGAGCTGAAGCTACGGCCGTCGAGCGATGTAGAGAGTAAAGCCTAACATAACGTTTCCAGGCGTCTTCATGAAAACTATGGCAGCACAAAATAAGAGAGTAGGATACTCTTGTGCCACAAATTTGGCACTAAATACAGGCATATGTTTCAACATTTGTACCTATTTAGGTGCTACCAGAAGCACACAATGTTTTTAGGTGTTTTCATGAAAACTATAGAAGAGGGATAATCTTGTGGTACAAAATCATCATTAAATATTTGCATAGGTTTCCGGATCGATGCTGTTATAATTATCTACTACTACATGAGATTAGCAGCACCCAACGTTTTTGGTGTCCAAAGGAAACTTTGGCGGAACAAATTTCGGTAGACGGATGTTTTTTGGCATAGATTAATCACTAAATGTTCCCGCGCATTTTATAATACGTACCGTTAATTTAGTGGTAATGATATTTGAAGTTGAGGGAACCTACTATGGTTTGATGCTCAAACGGAAGCTATGGTGGCACAGATAGTCTTGTGGCACAAATTAGGCAATACATATTGGCATAGGTTTCAGAGTTTGTGCCGTTAATTTATTTATAATGGTATTTGAAGTTGGCAATATATATCTTACTAATATTATAAATGCGAAAGTTTTTGTGTTTGGATGTTTAGATGTTTGTTACTCAATCACGCGAAAACTGCTGAACGGATTCGAATGAAACTTGGTAGGTAGGTATAGTATGTCCTGGAATAACATATAGGACTATTCCCAACCTTTGATTTTACATTTATTTTACAATACTAATGTTTAAACTTTTCGTGTATNNNNAAGAGATATATTGTAATTTTAATTTTACGAGTAAATATGAATGTGATTATAATTAAAATGTTAAAGTAAAGATAGCATAATACGGAAATATTATTTACAGCTAGAGCTGAGAAAAACGCATATATATTTGAAAAAAA
This sequence comes from Timema bartmani, assembly GCA_902151455.1. Lineage (NCBI taxonomy): Eukaryota > Metazoa > Arthropoda > Insecta > Phasmatodea > Timematidae > Timema > Timema bartmani. The sequence continues at coordinate 122,566 of CABFWB010001939.1, forward strand.
TAAAGTTTGATTTATGACCAAAACAGTTGAGTTAAAAATTAAAAGACTTTATCAATTATTGAGGGTGAAGCCGCGACGGGTAAAAGCTAGAATATATATATATATATAATGTTTTCACGAAAATTATTGCGGCCCCATTATGTGACTAGGTTTTTTTTAACCTTGTTTTACTGCCTGTTAAGGTTATACTCATATGTACTAATTATGCCAATTAGCTACGGATAAGGAAGGTTGAATTTAGATTAAGTGTACCTGAATTTGCGTGGGGTAAGAGTGGAAAACTATTCAGAAAATACCTCCCTCAGTACATCGAACCGTGATTAGAACCCCGATTTATTCGTCAATGACAGTCCAGTCTATTGCGAAAGTGATGCCCTTTAGACCATGCTGCCATCTAAGTGGTTATTATTTAGGGGTGTGTTTTGAGCTAGAGTCGATTTTTAGTAAATGTTTTAGCTCTATTTAAATGTTTTAGTAAATGCTCAAGCTTGTTTCAAAGGCTTTTACAAAACTCGAAAAACTTGAGTAACTACTCGTAATTTTTTATCTTTTTCTAGAAGATTCCTAGTTTGATTAATTTTCTTCAATTTTGAAGATATAATTCCATAGCAAATAGTCTCTCTCAACATTTCTTTTTTTATAATTAAAAAAATTGTTCAACAATATCAAATTTATTTAAAAACTCGAATTTTTATGACTACATTTTTTCACAAAATTAACTAACTCTAAAAAAATAGATGAATTTGTTTATGGTTTATGCATGAATCTATTACAGAAATTCAACTTGAAATATTTCTTGTACAAATAATGCTCTATACTACTTTAACTTGAAAAGAACTAGAATGTTTTCAATTAAACTTCTGAAGAATTAGAGGTCAAAATCCCCATCGTCTTCCAATTTTGATCAATAAGCTGCAGGATGGGTAATGGATCGTTTTAAATAAACTAAAATTGTTTCTGATCGCCTTTGAAGCCAAAGAAACAAAAAGAAACCGATCCAGATCAGAAACATCGAAGATAATCTGTGCGTGAATTAAAAAGAGCCTGCATCGATAATTATGTGTTAACACATGAAGGAACAACACATTTTTGTGTTATTATGTGTGTAGCTCTCTCGAGTGCATGTTTCTGTATAGAGCAGGAACACACTGAATGTATGTAACATGATCGCACAAAACAATCACTAACGACAACACATGATAACACACGTTTACACAAATCAGCCGTGTTCCCTGCTACCATGATTATCGAAACAATTTGCACTGGACATTTTGCTTAAAGCGTGCGCCACCATCTTGCTTTCTAGTCTCTCGAGCTGGAGAGCAGAGCGTGTTGGTTTAATCTGAGATTAGTTTGCTGTCGAAGATAGTTTTGATAGTTTATAGCTGTGTGGTAACAACATTTTGGCGCAAAAGAGGAAAGGAAACTATGTTGGCCTACTTACTGCCAAGTTAAATGTAGAAAAATGCAATATTTACGCAGGAAAGGGCTATAATTTTAATATTAAGGACTATCAGAACAAAGTTTGAATCAACTCTTTTAAAAAAATGATCACCAACTACTCCCACAACAAAGCAATTTCTTCATCAATTTACTCCATCTTGTTGAATACAGAAAATATGAGAGAACAAAAAGTTTTATCGTGTTAGTTCTATCATGTCCCATGATCAAAAAATTACCTCCACACAAATTTGTGCCATGGCATACAAACATTTTTGTGTGCTAACACGTAATGTTCGATGCTGTGTGCACCCGGCCTTAGAATAAATTTTCAGGCTGGAGGTCGTCAATTCGAACATACATAACAAATATAATATTATTTTGTAAACTAATTCCTTCATTCCTTGGATGCACGAATTATATTTCGCTTTAGTATTTATAATTTGTATTAACATAATATTGGTCCTTTAATGTTGGTCAGAGTTTTGATAAAGTGAAATCAATTGGATATTATTATTTTTAAATCACTGATATGTTCGAAAAAGATATTAAGAGAAAGACAAAAATAAGTACTTACAAAAAAGCAACTAGTTTTCTTAGAAAGCAGCATTAAAAACCAACTCCCATCAAGGCTACCTAGAATATGTGTGTCATTTTCTAATATTATTTTTAAAATACACTTTTAGTAAGTTTCACAAAAAAAAACCATGATTAAGTAAAGGAAAAATTGGCTTTAGTAATGTTTTTGTTTTTAGCATCGCGTCTTAATACCCGTTCATAGAAGTTCACTGTGATTTAATTAATAATTACTAAATAGGCTTTATTTTTACCACTTTATTTGAAAATAAATTCAAGGAAAAACGCATAGCTCATCACAATCTCTTTATTTCATAAACATACGTCCATTCATGCACGGATGCATACTATTTTAATTCGTCCTTTTTATTATTCAATATAAATTTTTTAAGTAGTTATTTTCCCTTCTGAGACTTAACATATGTAGATATTGTATCATTTTTATTTCTTATTCACATGAACACATAGCCAATAATAGCTTATGGCTACATATGTACCTCTTGAGACTTCAAAAAGTACTTTTCAAGGTTGACTATGTGATATCTAATTTCTCAAAACATGATTTACCTAATAAAATATGTATATATTTATATATTAATAAAATGAAGAGATTTTTTGTACGTCATGAGCGTTGCTTGATATCTACCGCAGGCAGGGGTCTGCTCTTTTAAAAACGAGTAGCCCCTGTGCACGAAAGTGTGAATCTTGAAGAAGGAATTTTAAATTTTTTATCAGATTTGTGTTAGTTAATTTAAAAACCGTGCAACCGTAGGGCTTAAAGCCACTAGTCTTAAAGTTACCTTCCTCGTTACTCCCGGGCATCTTCGGATACCTAATCTAGTTTTATAAATATTACAAGCATTTTCAAATGCATCACGGGAGAAACTGCAACTCATCCTCCGGCCTCTAGATACAAACAAACATAATAAACAGATTCTTTATTTTATTTCCCTGTGGGAAATCACTGCTCAGTTCTTCCCATACAACATTTGTTTTAAACCAATAGATTGGATTATTTATATTTATGAGATTGATTTTAAAACCCTCTAGATGTATGCCTACGCTCGTTTACATTGAGAGCTAGCAATCTTGTTTTGTCTGCCAACACCATTATTCTATATAAGCTACGTCATAATAAAAACAAATAAATTAAGATCGTTTCCTTTCAGGATAGATGTTTTCTTATCACACCGCACTTCATCATACATCTGGGCTATCTGAATTTGATCACACTAATAAGATATAGATGAATAAGGTAGAGCTAGGAGAATATGTACCCGCATTTATGTGGATAAAAATAGTGTGAAACTATTTTGCAGAAACCACCTCTTAGTAAATCCGGCTAAGATATCAGCTTGAATCTTAGCAAACTAGACCAGACTATGTTGACGCCTTTTTTTTTCATGTGTGTTAAACTCAAGATGTCTCCCACGTACTCTATTATAGGACAACTATTAAATACTATACAAAAAGTTTAGCGTGATTTTAAGTTTTTATTAGTAGTTCTAGCACTGCCTAGATTGTTCACCCTCCCTTCCCCCCTCCTCCAGACACACATATATAAATATACACTCTTATATAAATCATGATAAATATCATAGTGATAAATGATATATACATAAATCATAACTAGGTATCTTAACAAAAATTTATGATGCCACTCCTTATAAATCCTCTTGACAACCTAAATCTTTTGGAAACAACGCACCCTTAGACTTCATGACTGGGTGTTTGGACCGATTGGGCACCAGCTCTTTGGGCACAAGGTGCATGTGTTCTCCCTCCCTAGAATCCTCAATAAAATGGTGAGATGGTCTAAATAATATATGTAAATGCGACTTGTTACTTGGTAATTACCTGCCACCAAACTGCAGTAACTCCAAGTAACTTGCAAATAATGCTAATATGGCCAATTCTACCAGTAATTACAAGGGATATTTATCAAGAGATTCACACACATAATGGATATTACAATACATATTTCACATGATTCTAATGTAGGTCCAGTTAAAAGTTGGTATCACCTGGGCCTCCCTTTTTACAATATTCTTTACTCACCACTGGCTACAACTCTGCTACAGAAAGTGTTTAAAAATGCATCCACTGACCGGCCGCCGGGTTTTCGCAGGTCTGGTTAGAATATTAATAGGTGCGTTGAAGAGGAAATGGGACATCCCACATCATCGTTACCCATCACCCTTTCAGGTGCTCTACGCCCTTTTTCTTTAGCTGAAGTCCATATTAATCACCAAAGCATTAACACGATCATTAAATACAATTATTTAATATAGTTGGGGTTTTGGGTGTTTCTTTTTATTTAGATCCTAGTATTTAGTGAATAATTTATAGGCACACGGTAGGTATATATCATGCCTTAAAAATAAATTAACCTAATGTGGCACACTTACTGCTTTGACATCTAGATATATAATAATTAGACTAAAAGACAAACTAATATTATACAAAATAATACATTCACTTGGATTCAAACCAGTCACCTAGACTGGTGGGTAACCACTCTAATAACTTTGTCATGAGGATGGGTTTAGTTATGGGAACGTAATTTTTTTCTCATTGAAATCTAATTGAAGTGATCCTCGGAAAACAGTACCAGTTTAATGTTTATTCAACAATTATGTTGAGTGTCACAGCTTGCATTGCTAAATTGTTTCCGTTGGTGAAATTTGAGCTCGAATGAATTTGTTCAGTATACAGGGAATAAGCGTTCTAACTTACTCAAGACAGAAAAAAAGATGTGTTTTTCTATAATAATAACAGTATAAATTTCCATTTTCATTTGACTTTATTAAGGTGCTAGCCTAAAGTCGAGACTTAAAACAGTCTATCACTGAAAAAATACAGAGCACAAGGGTTACAAAAAATTAAATACATTGCCTTTGCGTAAAATAAGTTAAAACACAAAAGATTAGTTAGCTTGGTAACTATATAGAGGATAAACAAATAAATAACAAAAATGAGCTAATACAATAGGTATTATTTAGTGAATTCCACAATAAACGAATTATAAGTAATTAGTTACAAGGATGTATCAAAACTCTGATAAGAAAAATCAAATTCCGTTAGTCTAGAACTATTTCTGATAAACCAACGAGACAAATGGGCTGAGTTTGTAAGTGTAACTGGTAGAAAAGTAATATTAATATGTTAAGGCTTCAATATGGCGCTGACTATTGAATCACAAAATTAAATTCATTGTGGTTTTAAATGGCATTGCTTCCGTGAAAATGAGAATACAATTATGATTTGCGATGTGAGTGTGTAACTTCTGATTGTATTCTGGTGTTGATAAAAATTTGATAATAAACTCGATCAATACATGAATAATAATAATAATAATAATAATAATAATAAACTATCTGTGTTTTGAGCTAAAATCTATGTCACCGCACTTAGTAGGGTAAATGGATGGCTTCTGTATGCATGGTGTATTCTTATATTTTTTTTATTTGATGTATTTAACGTGCACTTTCTGAACTGACTGATTATTTCAGCACACAAGAATTTTTATGAACGAGAGTGAAAGGGCCTACCAATTTTGCCGGGAAACGTATTTTCACTTACATTACAAGGTCCTTTTACATGCCTCAGTCGACATGGGACTGACAGCTTTACTTCCCCTCCGAAGTAAGTTGTGCTACGAATTTGTATCGCTCAATAAATTTCCGTCTACTCCAGCTGGGTTTGAACCCACGAACATTGGATCATGAGGCGAGCTTTTTACCCCAAGATTACCGAGGTCGACCACCCTTCTATCAACTTCACTTTTCATATTCAAGAACATTGAAAAGAATATCCTCAATTTCATATTAAACATCATTAAAAATATATTATCGATTTAGGTAATAATTGTTGTAAGCGGTGCGACAACACTAAGTTTCAAACAGCAATTTTGATTCAAACGGAAGGTAATTTTCTCATTTTCTCATTGATAAAGCCATCGTTATTACATGCATGAGCTCAGTTTTTGTTAGTTAAATAGTGATACGTGGCTGATGTTCCCTATCTTTCATCAATCCTCTTTTGGCATGTGTGAACTAAATATCACCAAAAGTTTGGGAAAATACTCAAAACCCTTATATTCAAACCAAAACTGATGAAACTATAATAGAAAAAAAATATGCCCAACTCCTTTTTTTTTAACTCAGTGCCCCATTAAGCTTATACGCTTAAACTACGTACTAATTACGCCTTTGGTTTAGGTGCGAGGAAGGTGAATTTATAAGAAGTGTACCCTCATATTCTTGGAGAGAGATAGTGGGAAACCATTTAGGAAAAACCACCTTCAGTACATCTGACTGGGATCTAAACACGATCTCGCCTTCATCGGCAGTCTAGTTTATTGCTAGAGTAGAGCCTTATAAAATGCAACTACTGAAACAGGTTTCTACTTTATTGTTCGACTAACCATTAGTATAAGAATATCTTTTGTGCTTTTAACTCGTTATTACCGTCTCACAAATTGAAACTGTTGTATTCATGACAATTTTATACCCTAGTATTTAATTGCTTCTTGACAATTTGTGTAGCCCCAAACTAAAAATAAAAATGTATCTTATGATGATACTGTTTATCCTAATGTATGTGTTCCTACCTTGGTCTACAGCTTAAATATGGATTTACTTCAAACTTTATATCCAGATTTTATAATATCATACCTTGTGGCTCAGTTGTGATTTTAGTTCGAGATCTAAAATTAAATACAGTCCACAGATAACTTATTTTTGAAAGTTGAAATTTTTCGAAAATTGTTGTAAGCTAAGAATTTTGTTCAAAATTGATATATAAAGAGTGTTTGCATAATAAATTATATTTTATACATGATTAGATCTTAGACCTGTCCACGGCGGGTGGATTATAATAGGCCTACTAGCTAATTTAACACTACATAAACTTCAATTTGATAAGTGCATGGAAGTTTAGGCCTTGTTTGTAAATTAGTATATGTTTGTGAGTTATTGCATAAGAGTGAATAAAGTGAGAGTAATATAAATTATTTTTATTTTTGAATAAATTAATTATACCATTTATTCGAAAAGGCCACGTACAATTGGCCACGGCTTAAAACGGCCCTAGCCAGACAGATAACCGTTCCCATACATTATTCCTAAAACATTTTTCCTAAAGAAACTATTCTTAATATTAAATTTCCTTGAAAACGCATTTGGCTAGTAGTAATTTCATAATTACCATTTTCCCCAAAAAAAAGTTTTCCAGAAATTATTTCAAATTAATTCAATATTCCTAAGCCTAATAAAACCTTATACATTTTATAAATATATACATTTTAGGAAAAATTTAGATAAAGATAAGGAAAAAGTACGAAATCGATAGCTACCAACCACGTCCTAGGTTTGACCTTACAACTAATTAATAGTGATTAAAACACCAGTCTATCTGAAAATGACCGCCGTACAGTGGGGTATATACTCTATATAGCCGGCCAAAAGTCACTTTGTTGAAACACAGGTGGAAAAAAAAACTATCTGGGAGGGTTTAACACTGAACAGTTTTTCAACAACAGACGAACCTTTTTTCCCCCTCCCCGCATTACTTGCAGATCGAACCAGTCAGTCGGAATTCTATCGTAGTTGAGTAAAGTGCGTGTGTGTTTTCGCTCTGTGTAATTACCTACTACCGAAAGTGAACATTCTTTGTTCAAACAAGTGGAATAATTGTTTCACAATGGATTGTACTGAAGGAAGTAAGGGAGTTTATTAGGTTTCTTTTGATAACAATAATAATTACAGTAATATTTCATACGTTATAATTATTTCAAGGAAGAAAAATAATTTGTTATTATTCTCTTAGTCAATTTTATATTAAATCAATATTTCTAGTTGTACTTCCGGACCCATCCCGATATTTTTTTTATGTCAATATAAAGATGAAGATTTAAACTTTAAGAATAAAAAACGAAGGTTCGCGGATTCGTGTGAAAGTGTTTGAATTAAGCGGGACAAAATCTTTTAGTCATATACGTTATTTGTATAGAGTTGTAGTTTAATTTTAATATATATTATTTATTTCCTTTTAGGACCCTCAGGAGTAAAAATAATGACAAGAAAGGAGTTATTTCACATGACGCGACAAAAAAAGTAAATAAATATGAATGAAAAGTTAAAATAGGCTGAGAATTTTCTATTGAACGCTGAGACTTATTCAGAAGAACAGAAAAAAACAAATTAAGCATAAATTTTATCATTTGAAATCAGAAATTAAACGTATATGGGTGGTATCACACAAGAAAGAAAATATTTTTTGCAAAAACTAATCATGACTGGCTTCAGAGTATATTTGAGTTACCAAAGACAACGACAATACGACCTGAGCGTTCATCGAAGGCGTTCAACGATTCTAGTGAACGCAGTAGGAGACGTAAGACATAGGAGTTGCGTAATACAACATGCTCAGACGAAATAATTTTTGCAGCTCAGATCCAGTTACGAACTAAAGGAAAACGACAAGCTTCAAAAATATTGAAGGAAATTTCTATCTCACCGACACGAGCAAATAAATATCACAAGGCATATACAAAATCCTTGCAAATAGACATACTAACACAACTGTCCCCTATGTAAGAAAACAATATGACATCATCAGAGATACCAATAAACAGCTGTACCCTTGCTACTCCATTTTACAAAGAGCCAAAATAGAATGTTACCCAGATAAATAATCATATAATGTGCATAAATAAAGTTACAGGAATTAATAAACCATACTTTTACGCTATTGTTAAGATATTTATAAGAAGTTTTATTAACATTAAATGAAGAAGACTGCCAAACACTAACGATGACTTACAAGTGGGGTTGTGATGGATCTCGGCAGGCACAATTCAAACAAAAGTTTGTAAATGATTCTTATTCAGACGCAAATATGTTTCAAAGCTCTTTAGTGTGACTACAGTTAACTTGCGGCATATGTCAGAAGCGGATCAACTGGCAGAATACAACACCATCTTCATCCCAATATGGCCGGCCTATTAGGATCAGATTGTGACGGTGTCACAAACATGGACAATTATAAACAATCCTACACGGAGTAATATGGGCCCGTACTCACCAACTGCCTGT
>CABFWB010001940.1:21918-34012 GCA_902151455.1 Timema bartmani
TTGTCAGGGATTTGATTTAAAATTCCCCTCTCTTCTCATCTCCTGCAGTGTAGGGTGGGCGGTGGGCGCGTGGCTTACACTTCTAGGCCTTCACCCGGGTGTCGTCATTAGCAAAGAAATCAATTAGGAAGTTTATGTGACGGCCGACTAATGAAATGGGTAGTTCCCTGTAGAGAAATTTCCATTACCCCCCGTCGGTCAGACATCATTCTTATAAATTACGGGCTACGGGCATTTGTGTGTGTGTGTGTGTGTGTGTGTGTGTGTGTGTGCGTTGGGTTTCTTTCTTGGGTCGGCACGTGCGCATGCGCTTAAGCTTCATAATAGTTTTTTTTTTATTATATGGCCGGGTGAGTTATTCTGTGTTTCGAAATATGAGATGGTTCATTTAACGAGGCAAACTTCATCCTTAATATGAATATTATGCTGCATTAATATAATATGTTGTAACTATTATTTATCTATATGCACGTGGGGTAAAGTGCTACCCTTAGGACTAGATGTTCAAGGGTTCAAACCCACCCGGGTTTAACGGATTTTTCTTGAGCAATTAAAATATCCGTAGCGAAACTTTCTTCGGAGGGGAAATAAAGCCCTTGGTCCCATGTTGATTGTGACATAAAATATAACCCTGGAAGGTATGTGAAAATACCTTTCCAGGCAAAATTGTTATGACCTTTCGCTCTCGCTCATAGACATTCTCGTGTGTTGATATAATCAGAATGTTTAGAAAGTGCACGTTAAATACCTCAAATAAACAATACTTTTTATCTTACCTAGATACAATAGTTTATCAAACTACTCCTGAAGTATGATTTTGTTAGGAAGAAACGTTTAAAAAATTGAAACTTTTTTTCTGGCAACATTTAAAATACTATTAAAATAATGTAATTATTGGTATTACCTATAAAAAAAAGTGACATTTTAAGATAATATATCTTTACATTTATGTTAAAATTGTTTAATTGACATTTACAACTTTCGATGAAGTTTATTCCTAATAAACTCAATCTATATCAGTCTGGTAAACATAATAAGAAATATTTAAGAATCAGATAGCCAAATATATTATTTATGCTTTTAGTGAGGGTTACTCCATCTATATGGAGTAATCCTCACTAAAAGCATAAATAATATCTTCAGCTATTTGATTCTTAAATATGCAATCGCAACCAATTATAATAATTGTACAAGTGGCAGTTTTAAGCCAATCACCGAGTCGATGGTGGCTGCGTTATCTGATAGTTCGTGATATTAATATAATCACACACTTGTAGCTGACGATTTCCGCACGTCCATCATAGACTCTGCCTTAAAATATGAGTGAAGAATGACCCTGGGCACGGGACGATTCCTGAATAGCTCAGTGGTCAGAGCATTGGCGTACTAAACCAAAAGTCCCGTGTTCGATTTTCTGAATTTAATAAGAAATTACTGATTGCTGACTGTTAAATGCTAAATATTTTTTATCACCGTGTATTATTACCTATTCAGGTTGTATGCATATATAATAATTTACTATAATAGGGTGTGAATGAGGAAGGAAGTATTTTAGAGATAATATATCCGCATTTGCGTGGAAGGAAAGTGGGAAACCATTTAGGGAAAACCAGTTTCAATGGACCTGATTGAGATTCAAACCCCGATCTCCCTGTCATCAGCAGGCCAGTCTAACCCGAGAGTGATGCCTTAGACCATTTGGTCACTGAAGCGGGCTAAATATTAATTAAAGCCCTACATTTTGTGTCGAGGTTAACATAGTTTAGGCTTTTAGATTAAGTTATTTATCTTTAGCTCAACGTATAAAGTGTCTAAACATATTTTAGATCATTTTTAAATTAGATAAATTGTTCAAAATATTTACCTCTTTTCATCCTGTAAGTTTAGCACACACTTTTTTAATTGTGTATCAACGTATAACACTAACGGTTACTATGAAACGATGCCCCAAAAAAAATTGGCAGAAGTGTCAAAATATGAATAAGATTTCTTGATTCAAATCTAGCTACGTATGCTTTTTAATGAAAGATATTTTAGTAAATGACTAATTTAATAAATGATTGAAAATTTAGATCCTGGAATCTTAAATATATCTCAAAAAGGCGCTAGAAAATTATAGAAATGAAACTTTTAGTTAACCAATTATTCAAACCAATGCCGGCATGCAATTTGTAAAAATATGTATATTTTCTTTTGAATCGATTGTACTTAATTGTATATGATAAGGAAGATGAAAGTTAATTTAATCATATGGAACTTTCCCCACATTCATCTTGGCCAGTGGTTCCCAACCTATGATCCGTGACACCAAAGTAGGTGGTCCATGATGTTTATTCAAAGATCACCATTAATTTCCTAGAAGGTTATTGGTAAAGTCATGTTTATAATATACATTTGTATTATCTTAGTTTTTGTTTCCATAATTAGTTCACTAAAAACACTATCAAATCAATAAATATGACTACAAATAGAACAATTAATATGTATTTAAATAACAATGCTTGCTTATAAACGTGACTCAAACATCTCTTTTGTTGTATCAATGATTAACCCCCTCACTAAAATTAAACTCTAAAATTAATCTACATATTTATAAGAGTGTTATAACAGATTATTAAGGAAAATTTAAGTGATCCACTCGTTAAGGAAGGTTTTGGATCACTGTTGTAGATAATGGATATGAAATCGTTAGTTTAAAAATAAATCCTCGATGCACTGGGATGGGATTTGTAACTCCGGACTTTCAAATCAAAGCCGAGAACGCCTCTACTTCTTAAAAAACACTGTGACTAATAGTATTTAGCTTCAACACTGTAATTGAACTTGAGAATCCATGCACGACTGGAAAATGAAATCCCCCCCCCCCACACACACATTAACAGTATATCAAACTTATAAAGCGCAGGCCCCAACATATTTTTCACACTCTAGTGCCGACCTAGTCATCCCAGTTTTCATTCTTCCGGGCGGGCACTAAGGGAAGCCGTTCGGCTTGTTCGCCCGGAAGTTAGGTCAGCCTCACCCCACTTCCCCTCTTGCCCTCTGCCCTTTCCTCTCCCCCTCCCCCCCCTACCGACCGGAATATGATGTTCTCACCGGAATCACGTTCGGATGAACATTGTGATTTATATTGGTAAGTCATTAACGGGTAAACATATAACGCACACAAGTCTGATGAGCATACAGCCTATTATAGCCATGACTCTTGTATTTCTATGATGCGGGGCTAGAACAGACCTATGTCCACTTTAAAAAAAATACGAATAAGATCAACACATACATACATACCTAATCACGCCGTTCTCTTACGGGATAGGCAATAAACTGTACATATAGTTCAAAAAACAACAACTCCGTACTTAATCCATCCTCACTAACTTTCTCTATACTTCCCTATCTTTACATACTCCCTTCGCTTCAACAACATCCATTTACACACAGAGTCATTCATCCTCTTTTAATTTTTCTCTTTTTCACACATTTGTCTTTAACATTTTTAACTATATCTTATATTGCCTACCCCCTTCCTTTTGTTCCACACACACTCTACCTTTATACATTAGCTTCATCACTCGATCCAAAATCATCCTCTCAACGTTCCCAAACCAACGTAAGACGTTTCTTTCACATTTACCAATTGGATTCCCTTTCAAACCGCACTCAATCAGCTCCCATTCATTACTTACTGTTCATACAAGTTTTTCCACATACGTTTCTTAGATATCTCATTCCAACCGCATTCACCTTGCTCTTGTGTTTCTCCTGACACATAATCAGAGGAAAAACCTTCTCTGACCGATGAAAAAGTAACTAGATCTATTAGCACGTATTCATACGTCAAGTCATATGATCTACAGTCACTTTTGATGGATATTACTAATACCTATAACATAGCACTAATAATATTATAAAATTATATAAATATTGACGGCAAAAAAAAATTGTTTGTGTTTCATATAAAAGGCCTTTCCTGTGAAAATCGGATTTTATCAAGGATTAACGTGCATTTATGAATACAATGTTATAAAAATAATCCGTTTTAAAGCCCACAGCTGTGGACATGTGGATTCAATCTCAGGGTTATCTAGTCTGATTTGGCGATGACAGGGATTTCAGAGTTAAAATACCAGCCGGGTGTATTGAGGGTATTTTTTCCGAAATAGTTTCTCACTTTCTAAAACAAATTAAAATCAGTATAGCTTGGACAGGGGGGAAAATGAAAGAACTTGTCTAAAATATAATTGAGCCTAAGGGCCAGTTTCATAGTCAGATTTAGTACGCCTAAAGTGCGAGTCGATACTAAATACAGGACGACACCTACCTAGACCAAAATGGAATGGGCCAGTTTCGCATATGAAACTGGCCCATTCCATTCAATTTCAGGTAGGTGACGTCTTGTATTTAGTATAGCGCCGCACTTGAGGCGTACTAAGTCTGACTATGAAACTGGCCCTAAGTTGAATATGTTAAGCAACATACTCAGCCTTAGCGTAGCTATACTAACACATGTCAATTTTTTAATGGCACCAGCCGGGATCGAAACAAACTCTTCACGGTAATCAGTCAATGATAGGCCTATTTAAAATATATATTTTTCTCATAATTATCTCTTATGCCCTTATTCTTATGAACCTATTAAACGTGTGAGCTCGTAAACTGCAACTACTTGAAAGAATAAAAATATAAATCGAAGCCTATACCTTAAGATGGTATAAGTGCTATTTAATTCTTGAACACGGCATAGCTTATTTTAAAAGTCTGCGTGAAAACTTAGCTCTTTGATTTTAACCCGCCAATAAACCTGACAAAAAAACTATGCGTAAACTTGTCAAAATCCGATACACATTAGATCTCTCAAGAATCCCATCAAAAGTACCACTTCAAATCCCTTTCCAGTTACAATTTAATCGTCAATCATTTTATTTTTACCAATAACTTTTTTTTAATGAATTGCAATCAAAGGAAGAAATAATGTAAAACACTTAAGAGTTATGAGTTTTATTGAGTTTATTTCCATAGATGGATAAATAAGATTCGTGATTCTTATAAATACATCTCTAAATAAAGGTCTACTTATTTTCATCCACTCAAACTTCATCTTGTTTTTTTATTTTATCTATATTTGATAATATCTCATTTGTTTAGGTGTTGTGAAACTAATATTTTATTTTAATGCTAGTTTGGGTCAAAAGGAACTAACGCCATTTTTGCACCTAGCTAATGATAGTTGCCATATCATCTGGATCTATCTATGAAATGAAGTCTCGAACGAAGGGTCAACGAATCAATAGAGCTATTTAAATTATATTGTTTTCATAAGAGTTTTCAATGAATGTTAATAGCTACATTTATTTTATTTAGGCTTAAGCACATTTTTAAAAATGTTTTCCTATCATGGGAATCCAACCCGAATTTCATACGTTAGGAATGATAATTTCTAGTGATGATTTAAATAAATTAGGGCTATAGGATGGTCTAGTAGTCCACGTTTCTAGAGGTCCCGGGTTTGATCCCAGGTGTTCCTAGATTTTATGTGAAGTATTGTGTCTGGAACGAGGTCAAACTCAGCCTCATGAGGAGATACTTGAATGAAAAAGTAGCAGCTCTGATCTAGAAAAGTGATATTAACTGCCAGAGGGTTCGTTGGGCTGACCAAACGACACCCTATTTCCACAGAAGTTGGCGCAATCTTTGCCAACAGCCAGCGGGCGCTTAGTTGGTATAGCTCGTTTGCAAGCTGACGCCATGGAGTTTTTTTTTAAATATAGATGTACAGCAATTAAGTTTATCATTGGCGGGTAGATATATAATAGAAAACTACATGTTTGAAAATATCAAGTTCATGGCTATCAAAATGTTTGTGAATTTTTTGATATATTATTATTTGAGTATATTAATGTCTATTAATAATTTTTAATTTTAGCACCGTGTCTTACTACCCGTTCGGGTTATACGCTTAAGTACTAATTACTCTAATGGATTAAGAATTGGGAAGGTTAAATTTAGAGGAAGTGAACCCACATTTGCGTGGAGGGAGAGTGGAAAACCATTTAGGAAAAACCACCCTCAGTTCACCCGACCGAGATTCAAACCTCGATCTCACCGTCCTCGGCAGTCGAGCTCAACACGACTGGCGTGTTAGCCAACTACGCCACCGAGGCGGGTAATGTCTATTAGAGGTTGCCTATTACCAATGAATGAATTTGACTAAGTAATTTTTATTCCCTATAAAAATATATTATTTTATCAATAGACAATTGCTGTTTTATTTTGTTGAATAGATCACTATCTCTATCAATTATAGTTTATCATTTTCTGTGGAGAGAAAAAATAGTATTTTTCCAAAGACTTCTATTAAATTCTATAATTGGATTATAATTACAACAATTTGCAGCCTATGTGTTGATTTTTTTAAATTAGCTATCATTATTTGAATCCAACTTTTTCCTAAAATAAGATCTGATGCTAGTTCTGTTAGCGTCTTGTTTATAAATATGTGGAGTACAAGTTTACTAACAAACTATTGCGTGTGTTATTTTTTTTCGCCCTGTGAGTGTACGTGGCCCGGTAGCAACTCCAAAGAGCCAGACTGTCCCCTCCCACAGAACTGAGGTATGGAATTACCCGTCGGCCCTCTGTTCACGGTTGGGGGTCTACTCCAGGAGTCTGTGAGATGGACCCTTACCTCACGGGAGGTCCACACATCTTACCGGCTTCTTCACAGTCATCTTTCAGTCGGACAGCTCCTGGGTTTACATCCAGGACAGGTTCCTTTACAAGGGAGGGACACAAGAGGTCCATTCTCACTTTTAGGACGAGGTAATTTTATATTTTATCATCACGTCATGATGGTATTAACGGCGTTTAAGGTGGTAGCAAGAAAAGGAAAAACAGGGTTTTTGCAGTTTTTATAGCAAACAATTTTTTTTTTGCCAAAATAAATAAAATATTGCTTCAATAGAAACGTAGTATAATTTTCTTCACGTGTTGATATCAACAGTTGTTGAATATCGGTCATTAGTATAGCTGCATTAGACGAGAAACCTTTTAAATGAAGAGAAGAATTTATCATTTGATTCTAGGACATCTTTTACAATTATTCAACAACTGTTGATATCAACATGTGAAGAAAATTAAACTTTTGTGTTTCTACTGGAGAAATATTTTATTTATTTTGACCAAAAACAGTTTTGATATTAAAAAAACTGCTTAATCATTGAACTTTTCTCACATGCCCTACACTCTCGCCTTTATGTACATATTGTTTAATTTGAAGGGTAGCAGTCCGGCTGATTTTACTATAAATATATCATAAAAGCCAGTGGTTTTCCATATAAGTGTGTTATGGTCGCTTTTTAAAATATAAAGCAAAATTAAAACGAAGATTGAAACATACGAAGAGAAATTATTGAAGATAAGGTTTTTGTTGTGGTCACATATCACTACTCTTAACTTGTAAATAATTCATTAATTTCGATCTAGGAAAAGAGCAAGGTTTATAGAAATAAACAAAATACATTTTATAATTTATTATATATTGACGTGTTTGAAGTTATCCATGTTAACGTTTCATATGCCCATTTTAATCATTAATAGGTGTTAAAACTCACTTGGGTGGATGCATGGTCCAGGGCGTTACTCTCGCTATAAACTAAAGTGCCGATTACGGGGAGATAGGGGCTCGATCCTAGTCGTGTGTACTGAGGGTGGTTTTCCTTGGATGGTGTCTCACTCTCTATCCACGAAAATTCGGGTACACTTCCTTTAATTCAACCTTACTCACCTCTAGCCCATTAGCATAATTATTAGATAAGCGTGTAACCCAAATGAGTAGTAAGATGCTGTGTTTTTTTTAAAAGTGTTAAAATGTGGTTTAGCAACTGTTATAAAAATTCTTGCTTTATTTTCTTCTCCTTAAATGCGGGTACATTTCCTTTAAATCCTACATTTCTCATCCCTACCCTAATAACATAATTAAAACGCTTATAGCCCGGACGGGTAATAAAAGGGTGTAAGAGAAATAACTTTATTTTTTTGTTAAATGTATAGTTATTAAAGGTGACCTGGTGGACTTCTGTGCTGGGGGTCAGGGGTTCAATCCTCGGTACCGGCACCGATTTGTCTGATTGCCAAACCCTTCCTTCACCTCTGAAAAGACGTGTATTAATCACAGCTTGTGAATGTGTGGAATGCCAGGCCTCCACCGTGGTTCGGATCCCACGTTAAACTGTAGGTCCTCCATTTCATCTCACAATCACCCTACCATTACACATTAGCGTAAGTGCGTATAACCCGAACGGGTAGTAAGACGCGGTGCTAAAATTAAATTAAATTAAATTATAGTGCTGGCCAACAGTCGTAAGACCTATAACAGACCAGCACTGAAAAGTACACAAGTACCTTACAAATACGTATATTTACACGAGAAAATAAGATAAACAAAAATGGCTAAATAATGTCATATACTGATGAATAGTTACGAAAAAAAAGTAACTGATAATGATAAAAATAAAAAATAGCATTAATAACAAATAACTAAAGAGTGGTTAAAATAATAAAAATAAAAACAATAATAATATAGTTATTAAAAAGGCAATACGCTTTATTCAACAGGTATATTAATTAATAACAAAGAGGAAAACCCCTAATTCGCAACAATTATTATTAAAAATCCACCGAAGCAGCCGGTTACATTGCCCCAAGCTGTTACGGTTCTTATTTAGGGTCATTAATACTATCTTCAACAACATAACAGTTTTAACATTAAAGATGATGACAGCTAAAATGATGGGGAGCTAACTATATAGCGGCTAATTACACGTTGTTGGTAGCTACAAATCGTGGGTAGTTAATTAATTATTTAATTAATAATGTATGAAACGTCACACAGCGGAACACCATGTTGAATGCGATACTGGTCCTATCACCTGTTGGTCAGTCAACATTAAAACATTAGTCGGTTGTCGAGAATCTAGTCTGCTTATATCGCTGAGCTCAAACATTTTCCGTACGTTATTAATATATTAAATTATGTGTAGCGGAAATTGTACGTTAGGGGCAAAATTAGGCCTCCTGTTCAGAAGATTTTTTTAACGCACCACGTCTTACTACCCGTTCACGATACACGCACTAATCACACTAATAGTTTTAGGGACGAGGAAGCTTATATTTAATGGAAGTGTACCCGCATTTGCGAGAAGGGGCCTGGAAAACCATTTTGGAAAAAACTACCTTCAGAACACTCAACTGAGACTCGATCCTCAATCTCCCCGTCAACAAAAGTCTAGTCTACTGCAAGGATGACGCCTTAGACGTTGCGTCCACCAAAGCGGGTTGCTTGGAAGCAGTGTTGGCAGTTTGTTTAGGCTTAGCCTACCTGGGAGTGATATTTGTCAAAATATTTGTAATTATAACACTTTGATTAATTGTAATCTGTTTGTAGCACAGCTTGTGACTAGATTAACAGAGTTAAGCTAATGATGGATACATTTTTCATTTCATAAGCATATTGTATCTTTAGATTTTTCCTATATATATTTTTTCTAACAAAATTATGTTGATCAAATTCAAAATAGAGAGAAACGCTTAGTTTAAATAAAGATAAACATATAAGAGGAAAAAAACCAGAGCTATATAAATTTACATCTTTGAAAACAAGATTTAAAAAAAAGAGTAATATATTATCTGTAACCTTTAAATAGTGGAATCTAAAAAAAAAGCAAGAAAGGCTACGTATTAAAAAAAAACATTGTGGACTTGGTACTAAATTTTAAAATTAAAATTGTAAAAAGGTAGACTTTTTAATTAGTCTTAAAATACACAGTTAGCAATACAAAAAAAGATACAGCTGGTTTGGCCATGACAAAATTAGAAAAAAGTATTTTTAAATTATAGACAAAAATATTTTTAATACTCTCATAATTTAATATCTCGATTTGAAGTGATTTAATGTAAAAAAACAACAACGCTGGCCTGGAATTTCTATCAAACCACTTATTTATTCAGACATGAACATTATAATCATTCATTTTAATTAGACTAAAAAACTAGTAGTGAAATCGGATGTGTCTTTGATTTAGATGCTTTACAAGCAACTGGCCTTGCTTTGTATAAAAGCTTGGGCTCACTCTTTACTTGAACCCAAATTTTAAACAAAGTTAATGAATTTTAGTGTTGACGTGATTATTTTTAACTAAACAGTTAAAATACGGAATTATTTTGTGACACAGAAACATAACTTATTTATATGTGATAAATATACATTATATATAACTATAAGCTATGTAAAATTGTATTTACCTGTACTAAAAATAGGACAGACAATTTTAACATTTTTTTTTTTTTTCTAAACAAAACCCTTTCGCTGAGGTAAAATCTAAATCAAAACATCTCGGGAAATTTGTCCATAGGGTTTTGAACAAACAAATTATTCTATAAAATAATTTTATACAAACTATATAATTTTATTTTTAGTAAAATTGCTTTTTGGCTTTTAGTATTTATTCAAATAAAAACGTTATCAAAACCTAAGGGAAAAAATATCCTCTTTCTTTTTTTTCTTTTCTTTGGGTTATACGTCCTTTTTGAACCAATTGATTATAACTATTAGAAAAATAAATACAATTTAACTTAACGCTATTTAAGACACAGCAACCAGTCCCCCGGTCGTTGATTCATCATCGTGAAAGGTAAATCACTAATTTCACCCATGACAAATTTTTCTGCCTTTGATGGGAATCGAATGCTGGGACCCCTATTTCACGTAGACAGAGGCACAACCGCTTGAGCTTAAGTGTTGGACTTTCTTTATGCTTAAACTGCTAAGAAATTTTAATCCTACTTACATTTAATAAACACCACTCACGAGTTGTTTATAAAAAAGCATTCATTGCCTTGCCTTTTCAAGTTGAGAAGAATGTAAGCAGTTTAAAATCGTGCTAATGCCCCTCATTTGCCAGATTATGGTGGTCTTGTACAAACATCAGAACTTTCTTTATCGCGTCTACTTTGGATCTTATTTTTCTCGTCCCTTCTACCCTCCTTCCATGTCACAACTGTTAAACTCGATGATTAATAGTCGTTGAAACATAATGCAAACTAAAGATAACTTTTTTTTTGCTTGAAAATTTATCCAAGAAAACCTTTATAAAAGATAGGTTTGTAATGTATACAGTTATTTAATATATGGCTAGTTATAATTACACTAAGCCCATTTTGGTCACGATCTTGTATTTTATTGTAGATAGTTGCTTCTAAAAAAACTATAAATACAACTATAATCCCAATATATAGTTGAGTGTTTATGGAGGCCGACTGTAAGTTTGAAAGACCTTGATTTAATTCTCGCTGGCAATCTTGTCTTGAACTGTAAAGGTATTTCTCTCTCACACCTCCTATTTAGATTTAATTCATATCAAAGTAGCTCTTTGAACCTCATCGGTGGGTGCCAAAGACGGAGGAATCGGGGTTTGATCCCGTTTGAGTGTCTACTGAGGGTGGTTTTTCTTAAATTGGTTCACGCTTTCTCCGTGAAAATGCAGGTACGCTTATGCTAAATTTAACCTTCATCCTCGCTGACACACTAGCGTAATTCGTACGTATGCGTATAACTCTAACGGGTAGTTAGCCGTGTTAAAAAAAAAAATCTGTGGCCTTGGAACTCAAAAGTTAATGGCCGCCAGAACGTAAGTTCGTCATTCAACCTTATGCTCATCATACACATCTATCCAATCCCTAACCTGACCCCCAAGATGATGAATGACAGAAAATATCAGTGATGGAAGATTTACCGAAAAATCTTACCTTTTTTTTTTCTTCTTTTGCCGGAGAGTTTAAAAGTTTTCATTGTATTGTGCCAAGTTTCAGCTTTTTAAGTCATCTATGAGCTTATGGAGGGTGTGAAAAAAAACACACACTCTCTTATCATTGCAAAAAAACCTTTTTTTTCGGGTTCAAGGGGGTCATGAAAAGTCGACATCCATCAAAATCTCGAGTTCTATTTTTTAATTATAAAAAATTCATTTTATACATAGTGTTTATAGTAAAATATTGTTATATTTTGAGGAGAAATTCAAATCTAAAAAAAAAAAAAAAA
>CABFWB010001940.1:34025-46588 GCA_902151455.1 Timema bartmani
AAAAAAAGAGAGAAAAGTAAAATGGAAATTCAAATTTATACAATGGTTCAAAACAAACTTAACAATTCACATTGTGACCAATTCCGAGAAATCATTCAAATGAAACTTCCCCGATAAAAGCGTCTACATGAAAACCTATAATTGCTTAATTCGATGAAATACATCAACTTATTATTACATTTGACTTCATTTCCTAAAAAAAAAAAAAAGTACAAAAAAAAAAGTTGTTGCACGAAAATAAGGTTCGAGAAAGACACGCATAATTGTGATCGTAACAAGTTTTCATTGTCTTCGTGTCAAAACTGGTTGAAGTGACAAATGGAATCTAGGAGCAGGTGTCTTCTCTAACAATTGGCCCTGTCAAGTGTAGAAGACACACATATATACATACACAAACACATACACACGCACTCTTGTCAGTCAACACTTCTCACTGCTTGCGTCCTCTTCTACCTTCATCACATTTTCTCTCGCTGACAGTCGCTGACATAAAGCCTCTTTCACATAGAGTCGAATCTACGAGGTGCAAGAAATAAATTACCCTACATTGTGGTGGGCACGCAGACTAAGCTTCAAGCTCATAAAAAAATCTGGTGACAGTGAGATAGGAATTTTATTCCCAGCCAGGTGTATCTACTATAGGTGTTTAAAAAAAAAAGAGGAACGATCCGAAATTAATGCCTTTTATTTATTTCTACGGAAACTACAAAAGATATAGGGAGCATAATAACACCGTTGGGTAGAGCATGCTCTCGACTACAAAAAACTATTTTTCCAAATCGTCATCACCATTGAATATGCATTTTCGCCAGCGATAAGTAATAGTCTGCACTCCGCGCTTGTAAAAATATGCACCAGCGAAAGCGAATATTTTTTAACAGCTGCGATGACGGCGTCATTGTCGGGAAAGTGTTGCGCACGAATTCCATTTTTCATCGGACCAAACAGATGGAAGTCAGAAGGCTTCACATATGGACTAAACGGTGGGTTTGGTAGGACAGTCCAACCAAAAGTTCTGGTCCATGGTCTTCAAATTGGTATGAGGACTGGCGTTATCGTGCTGCGACCGAAATGTTGTCTTTTTCTCCGACCTGACTTTAGAAATTCGGACCTTCAGTTTAATAAGCGTTGCGATGAAGTGGTCGGAGTTGATGGTTTGTACGGGTTCCAGAAAATCCAGGAGGATCACGCCTTTCCCATCCCAAAATACATTGAACATCACTTTACCTGTTGATGGCTGCGTCTTGAACTTTTTATTTGATCGGGATCTCGCAAGTCACCACTACATGGACTGTTGTTTTGATTCCGGCTCGTAGTGGTGACCTCAAGTCTCGTCTCCAGTTATGAAGGGGTCCAATAAATGGTCACCATCAACACCATAGTGGTTTATCAGGTTTTTACAATCTTGCATTCGGTGGTCTTTCTGTTCTTGTGTGGGTATTCGTGGGAAACGCTTGGCACAAACTTTGCAATATTCCAACGTTGCCCAACATAGTTTCTAGCACATTGAAGCCAACATTCATCTCCGTATATATTCATCTGGTCGTAATCCACCGATTCACGTGGATGGGCTGCTCGAGATGATCGTCATTTCATGGGATGTCGCCTGTGCAGGACCGCCCGGAAATGTGGCTTGTCTATAACATCACTGTCACCATTTCTGAAACGCGCTACTGTGCTCACATTCCCTGTTTGGTCTCCGTAAACGTTCAGCGAGCGTCAATGTATGTCAATGGGTGCAATTATTTCTTCCGCATGGAGGAATTCATTGACACACCTCTGCTTCGTACGAAAGTCCATGTCAGACTCCATTTTGTCAGATTCCTTCCCTGCTGCTATTTGTTGTACAGTAATAAAACTTATAGGATATTGACGGGAAGGTTCAACCTCAACTGTCATACCACCTTCATTCGCCTCCATCATCGTGAGTAGGAGGTATTAGTTCCGGAGCGCATTAATACTTCTTCATACCTACCCCATTAGTGCAAATAAATACGGCTAACCCGGACGGATACTAAGATGTGATGCAAAAAAAAAAAAGTATGATGGATTCTACAGATCTGTCCAAAGTCTTAGTACCCAAATATGAATTATGTTTTAATATAGTTGTTTTTCCAAATACTTTTTTGGGCATACTTATTTAGAGGCAAAGTGAGCTACTTTATTTTTCGCATTCCTAGCTATTTGGGCTATCCGCATATTAATAGTATTAGAATAGAAAACGTAAAATTTTTGAGTAAGTTTATCCATCTTTGCATGCAGAGTGTGGGAAATAGCTAAGGCTAATAAACACTTCAGTACACCTATCCGGAATTCAAACCCTTACTTTTCCGTCAACGTTAAGCAAGAAAAGACTAGACTTTCGTCTTTGTCCACCAGCGAGGGTTACAGTGGGGTAGGTCATATTTTTTATTTATACTATGTGTTAGGTCGAGGACTGCCATGGCTGAGGAAGATATCGTCTGAGAAAAGGTTACTGCTGACCAGCAGGTCGCGTTTGGAACTGAGGAAGAAACTGATGAATTGCTACATCTGGGGCACTGCGCTGTATGGAGCAGAAACTTGGATTCTCAAGAAGATGGAAAAGAAATAAGTGGATAGCTTCGAAATGTGGTGCTGGAAAAGACTTGAGAAGATCAGATGGACATACAAGGTGACAAATAAATGAGTCTTTAGGATAAAGGGTGAGAATATAACCAATTTGGATAAGATTCTTCGGTTCATAGCAAACTGGATCAGACACATCCTTAGGAGGAAATGTCTTCTGCATGGCTTCGTAGAAGGAAAGGTTGAGGGAAAGAGGAGCTTAGGTAGAAGAAGGATTCAAATATTGGAAGACGTGAAAGAAAGAAGAAAATTCTGGGGACGATAGAGAGAGAGAGATAACAGGGTGCATTAGTGGTCCAAGTCCAATGTCAAAAGGAATGGATCTATCGTAAGATATAACACATAATAATAATAATGTTTTCACTGTTTCTTTCAAAGTTAGATATGCAAACGGATGGTCTGTGCATGAACGAGCTCATGTGAGGCCCGCTTCTAAACAAGTGTCAAATAAGCTTTTACAAAATGACATCAGTCAAAATGTAACATTTTACAATGATGCTTTCATAATATAAAGTCAACATTGTATTTAAAAAAAACACATTGTCACCCTTATTTAAAGTTAATATAACATGACAACGTCAATGTGCTAAAAAGCAATCGCTTTAAAATTACTCAATTTTTTTTATTTACGCTAGCATTAAATTAACACGCGTATATTAATGTTAGAGCCTTGAATATAAAACAGGTCTGCATATTTTTAAACGATGAAAGAAAATAGGGGCGAGTTGTGAAGCGGAGAAAAGTGTGGAGAATTAGTTCGCAATCAATTTCATCGCAAGTTCGTCGACAGCTGCGCATCTGATCAAGTGAGACCTTAAAGAGACTGATAGAGATTAAAAAAAAATCTTTCCAGTGGGGTGACTATTGGATCTTGTTAATATACATGTCCACACCATCCATTTACAAAGTAAGCTTTTTNAGCTCTACTTTAATATATCCATACGCAAGTTCGTATATTGAGCATCTGTCACCCTTGATTAGCTGGACGAGATGAACAATGTTGTTGACGTCAATACAACCTGTATTCGTCCGTTTATGTTTACGTAGGGAAAACTTTTTTTTTTAATTTTGAAATAACTAATTTGTATGTATTTTTCTTTAAGGCATGAAAAATAATTTATTTATATTTTAATTAATGATGGCCAGTTATAAGAAAATAAAAATATTATTATAATAATTTTTAATGTTTTATTTAATGGACTATAATATATCTTGTTTACACAACCATGTAACCAAATACCTAGCAGTGTTAGCCTTTTATTTTTGTTCTTTCAATTAATCATGAAATGCCAACCATACTGTAATCCTGAAGGAAAATCAAATAAAAATTGTTTCTAAAAATGATTTACATTAGTGACATTCAATAAAATGTTTGCAATGAAAATTATAGAAAGTTATACTTGTTAGGAAATTGGAGTAAAGGCCTATTTGTGTGCCTGCGCATTTATATTTGGGCCGAGAAGATGAGGATTTGTTCGTCTTAATTTAATCATAAGTGTTTGAACATAATCATGGTGCAACAAAGATAATAGTAACGTCGTTGTTTTAATATTGAAACTCCTAGATTTGAATTAAGTTGGGATAGAAAGTAGCGCTAGTTAAGGTGGGATGGAGGGTAGCGCTAGTTAAGTTTAGATAGAAGGTAGCGCTAGTTAAGGTGGGATGGAAGGTAGCGCTAGTTAAGGTGGGATGGAAGGTAGCGCTAGTTAAGTTTAGATAGAAGGTATAACTAGTTAAGTTTAGATAGAAGGTAGCGAGCGCTAGTTAAGGTGGGATGGACGGTAGCGCTAGTTAAGTTTAGATAGTAGGTAGCTCTAGTTAAGTTTAGATAGAAGGTAGCGCTAGTTAAGTTTAGATAGAAGGTATCTCTAGTTAAGTTTAGATAAAAGGTAGCGTTAGTTAAGTTTAGATAGAAGGTAGCGTTAGTTAAGTTTAGATAGAAGATAGCGCTAGTTAAGTTTAGATAAAAGGTAGCGCTAGCTAAGTTTAGATAGAAGGTAGCTCTAGTTAAGTTTAGATAGAAGGTAGCGATAGTTAAGTTTAGATAGAAGGTAGCGCTAGTTAAGTTTAGATAGAAGGTAGCGCTAGTTAAGTTTAGATAGAAGGTAGCGCTAGTTAATGATAGAAGGTAGTGTTAGTTAAGGTGGGATGGAAGGTAGTGTTAGTTAAGGTGGGATGGAAGGGATGCGACAAAAGACCTTTGTTTTTGAAGTTTTTATGGCAAAACCTTTTCTGGTTCAAAATAAATAAAATATTACTTCAGTACAAACATAGAATTTAATTTTTTTTTACATGATGACCTCTAAATTTCTTGAATATCTGTCAAGGGTGTTCTGGAATTTAATGACAACTTTTTCTCTTCATTTAAAAAGTTACTCATCTAATGCCGCTATGCTCATGATGGGTATTCAACAACTGTTGATATCATCATGTGAAAAAAAATTAAACTCTATATTTGTACTGGGGCAAAATTTTATTTATTTTAAACAAAAAAGTCTTGCTTTAAAAACTGCAAAAACAATTACCTTTTCTCTTGTCCCCTTCCATCCTAATTTGAGGTCAAAAATTTTGTTCTTTTTATAGAAAAAAGATTCCAGGCAAAATAAATTAAATATTATTCAGTAGACTAGATACGTTTAGTTTAATTTTATACATTTAGCAATCTCAACAGTTATTGATTATTTGTCATAAATATATTAATGTTTAAGAGAAGATTTAACTTGAAAATGAGAAAAATTAGTTTATTGGATTGCAAATATATGAGAGAATTGAAATTAAATTGACAAAAAAGTGATAATTAATTTGAAAATACAAAAAGGAGATTACTTTGAAATTAAAAATTACTAAAGAGATTTAAAAAATATAGAACAGCTAAAATAACATGAAAATAAATTAAAGACATGTAAAAATACAAAGCTAGAATAAGAGAGGCTATAACTATAAAATATATAAGTTTACAGATAGGCCTATAACCTTTTATTATTTTAGCTTTGTATTTTTTTATAATTTTAGACTGTATTAATGTTATTTATTTATTATTTATATATATAAATATGTTATATATTTATTCATGTTATGTGCTTGTATTTAACAAATATCTGTTTAGTAAGTTTTAATTTCATTTTACGTTTCTTATTGTATTTATAAATTAACCATCCCTTTTTTGTAAATCTTCAATTTTCTCGTTTTTAAGTTTTATCTTTGCTTAAATAACACTCCATAGTTTTTTTCAACTTCTTTTAAAATATGATATAGAAAATTAATAGTAACTTTTGAAGAAAACCTTCAAACGTAGACAATTTTTTTTTCCACCAAATTCCGGGATGACCACGACAAATATTCAAGAATTTTTGAAGTTAATTTATGTATAAAATCAGACTAAACGCATGTAATTAAGCAATGCTTTATTCATAGTGTCAAAAAAACTTTTTATAAAAGTCGCACAAATACTGGACGACATAAATGTGTTCCCTTACAACCCACCTCAAAATGTATTAAACATACTATTGCACCCTGTCGTGCCGAAATTCAAATTAGAAAATAATGTTACCAGCAAACACTTGAAGACAAGACATATTTTTAGCAACTTGTCGCACTACCCTTTGGCTTGTACGCATATGTACTAGTTAAGTCAATGTGTTAGTGATGAGGAGGGTTGAATTTTAAAAGACGTGTAACTGCACTTGCGTGAAGGGAGAGTAGAAAACCATCCAGAAAAAAACCACATGTTCGGGATTCGAATCCCCGATTTCCCCGTCATTGTCAGTCTAGTCTATTGCGAGAGTGTGACGCATCAGACCATGCGACCACAGAAGCGGGTTTTACAAAATTAATCAACTGTATTTTAATATCATGTTACATATTAATTTTCATTTTATTAAACAAAGTCTATAATAAAATAAATGGTACGGCGCACCGCACAGACTTTCTCTCTCTTTCTATAAACTCGTAAGATTTCTGAACGGAATAATGTACATTGTATCATCACCACTCCACATAAGAACACGCATAAAATAATATACAATGATATAGAATCAATGAGAAAAGAGGCGCATCTTTGTCCACCTAAGAGCATTTCAAACAGTTTAATGTCTTCCACAAGGGTCAACACTTCGTATTAAAATTTCGATTTCTGGTTAAAATTTTAACATTTTATAAGGTGTTGCAGATCTTCAAGTCATCG
Organism: Timema bartmani; assembly: GCA_902151455.1. Taxonomy (NCBI): domain Eukaryota; kingdom Metazoa; phylum Arthropoda; class Insecta; order Phasmatodea; family Timematidae; genus Timema; species Timema bartmani. Next base: position 40,816 of record CABFWB010001940.1, read on the forward strand.
CATTGATATTTAATTATTCATTTATACATTTTGACCAATAAAAAATGTAAATATTGACTATTGAGTCTAAAATGGAGATAGATCATTGCTATGCAAACATTTCTCCTAAGAGCTTTAAGGAAAAATAACATACTTTTTTAGATACTTATATTTAATTACTCTATGGCATTGGAGAATTATTGCGTTAAGACTTAAGTAGTATATGTTTACAACTAAAGCTCACAAAATTGTATTAATATATTTGCAAATATCTCAGAAACTGTTGCTTTTATAAAAATATATGTCAAATAAAAGTTTTTTATTTCTAATAGTCCTACAATTTTGCAATGATAAGTTGTTTAGTTTCTCAAATAGTTGTGGAGATACGGAAATTAACGCTTCTGTAAAGTACCCTAAAAATCATTTTCATAGGAAAATGAAAATAGCCAGTTTATTTATAATCTTAATCAACGCCTAGATACGAATTTTAATCAAAATCGTTTGAGCAGATTTTGAGAAAACCAAATTTTTCTCTTTTCGCCCTTCAGTAAACTACCCTTAATTTTAAGTTTTTATAGACACACAGACAGACGGCATTGCAAAGACTATTTTTTAGGGTTCGGGGGGTCATGAGACGTCGACATCCATCAACATTTCAGGTTAGTTTTTTTTTACGGTCGCAATACTTAAACTTTAATGTCCAAAAAGTTAAAAAAATTCATATAATTGCGTATAGATTGAAAGTTATTGATTTTATAAAAATATGTTTCGGATAAAATATCTGTATTATAAATATATATACATATTTGTAATGCTAAGTAATTTCATATCTCAAATAGTTTCGGAGCTATTATAAAAAATGTTAATTTACGCATCAGACCGGAGCCCTTAAAGCCATTTTGCCGAAATATTGAGAGTAGCCATTTTGTTTGGAATATTTATTAATGTTCATAAATGAAATTTAATCAAAATCGTTAGAGCCGATTTTGAGAAAATCGACTTTTTCTCTTTTTGCCCTTCAGTAAACTACCCTTAATTTTAAGTTTTAATAGACACACAGACAGACGGCATTGCAAAGACTATTTTTTAGGGTTCGGGGGGTCATGAGACGTCGACATCCATCAACATTTCAGGTTAGTTTTTTTTACGATCGCAATACTTAAGCTTTAATGTCCAAAAAGTTAAAAATATATATATAATTGCGTATAGATTGAAAATTATTGATTTTATAAAAATATGTTTCGAATAAAATATTTGTATTATAAATATATATACATATTTGTAATGCTAAGTAATTTCATATCTCAAATAGTTTCGGAGCTATTATAAAAAATGTTAATTTACGCATCAGACCGGAGCCCTTAAAGCCATTTTGCCGAAATATTGAGAGTAGCCATTTTGTTTGGAATATTTATTAATGTTCATAAATGAAATTTAATCAAAATCGTTAGAGCCGATTTTGAGAAAATCGACTTTTTCTCTTTTTGCCCTTCAGTAAACTACCCTTAATTTTAAGTTTTAATAGACACACAGACAGACGGCATTGCAAAGACTATTTTTTAGGGTTCGGGGGGTCATGAGACGTCGAAATCCATCAACATTTCAGGTTAGTTTTTTTTACGATCGCAATACTTAAGCTTTAATGTCCAAAAAGCTAAAAATATATATATAATTGCGTATAGATTGAAAATTATTGATTTTATAAAAATATGTTTCGAATAAAATATTTGTATTATAAATATATATACATATTTGTAATGCTAAGTAATTTCATATCTCAAATAGTTTCGGAGCTATTATAAAAAATGTTAATTTACGCATCAGACCGGAGCCCTTAAAGCCATTTTGCCGAAATATTGAGAGTAGCCATTTTGTTTGGAATATTTATTAATGTTCATAAATGAAATTTAATCAAAATCGTTAGAGCCGATTTTGAGAAAATCGACTTTTTCTCTTTTTGCCCTTCAGTAAACTACCCTTAATTTTAAGTTTTAATAGACACACAGACAGACGGCATTGCAAAGACTATTTTTTAGGGTTCGGGGGGTCATGAGACGTCGAAATCCATCAACATTTCAGGTTAGTTTTTTTTACGATCGCAATACTTAAGCTTTAATGTCCAAAAAGCTAAAAATATATATATAATTGCGTATAGATTGAAAATTATTGATTTTATAAAAATATGTTTCGAATAAAATATTTGTATTATAAATATATATACATATTTGTAATGCTAAGTAATTTCATATCTCAAATAGTTTCGGAGCTATTATAAAAAATGTTAATTTACGCATCAGACCGGAGCCCTTAAAGCCATTTTGCCGAAATATTGAGAGTAGCCATTTTGTTTGGAATATTTATTAATGTTCATAAATGAAATTTAATCAAAATCGTTAGAGCCGATTTTGAGAAAATCGACTTTTTCTCTTTTTGCCCTTCAGTAAACTACCCTTAATTTTAAGTTTTAATAGACACACAGACAGACGGCATTGCAAAGACTATTTTTTAGGGTTCGGGGGGTCATGAGACGTCGAAATCCATCAACATTTCAGGTTAGTTTTTTTTACGATCGCAATACTTAAGCTTTAATGTCCAAAAAGCTAAAAATATATATATAATTGCGTATAGATTGAAAATTATTGATTTTATAAAAATATGTTTCGAATAAAATATTTGTATTATAAATATATATACATATTTGTAATGCTAAGTAATTTCATATCTCAAATAGTTTCGGAGCTATTATAAAAAATGTTAATTTACGCATCAGACCGGAGCCCTTAAAGCCATTTTGCCGAAATATTGAGAGTAGCCATTTTGTTTGGAATATTTATTAATGTTCATAAATGAAATTTAATCAAAATCGTTAGAGCCGATTTTGAGAAAATCGACTTTTTCTCTTTTTTCCCTTCAGTAAACTACCCTTAATTTTAGGGGTAGATATCCAATTCCAAAAACCCCTCGGGGCAACCCTATGAAAACCCTAGATATCAAGTTTCAGCTCAATCGGTAAAATAGTTTAGGCTCTAGTTGGAGGTACAGACAGACAGACAGACAGACAGACAGACAGACAGAAATTCAAAAACCACTTTTTCGGATTCAGGAAGTCATGAAACGTCAAAATTCATCAAAATCTCGAGTTCGATTTTTTTGACGATCACAATACTTTCTCTACCTGTAAGATAGAGAGAAAGTAAAAATACAACTATGAACATAAATAATAGTTTAATTACTATCTATACTTGATACATTTGGAATTATAAATTACAAATATGTTTTCAAAGGGACATCATGAAGAAACTGTATATACCACATAAATACCATAGGAAGGTTGAATTACATCGTGATAATAGATTATGACAGTGAATAAATCTCTTGAATATAACAAAACCTTGTGGACGAAAAATTCTTTGGAGAAGCATTAATAATCGGGAATTTGAAAAGAAGTAATAATAAAAAAGAATGTTCATAGTTACAGGAATCGGCACAAAGGACGAAGTATTCCTCTTGAGTTTCTTTGTAACACAACGGGACGTTTGTGTTCATACGTAAAATATATATAATATAGTTGGTTATACAGTAGCAACCTTCTCTTTGAACCCTTCAATCGGAGAAGGAGGAAAAAAAAAAATGAGCTTTCATTTTATGCGTCGTCATCCACTCAATTAGTCGTTTGTCTACCTAGCCACTCAAAAAATATACACCCACTCCTATTAAAAGCATTCAAACCCCTGACTTGAAAGATGAATCTATGTTTAAAAATAGCTAACATATGTTAAAAAATCACGTTCTTATTGCAGATCGAAGAAATCATCTTCAATTTGTTCAGGCTTCAAAGACCGACTGTGGATGGTCGTTTATTAGCAGATAATAAGTTTAGTTATATAAATGTGCAAAGGTATTAATTTACAAAGGTAGAATTCAATTATTGTGATATATATATATATACTGCACTGCACACCTCGACATCTTGGAGCACGGCAGCAGAAAATTCCACATTATTAATAGTAAACAACACACTAGTTCATCTAGGGATGAGAATACGTTCTGAGAGTAATCATTTACGGTCCTACATCACACAAAGTGCTTGCCATTATTACATGTGCAGTGCCGCGCACCTAATTTCTATTCAACCTGTTGTACACGCATACTCGCACAGCTTTGCTCTCCCGGCGCTGTAGGTCGAGACTTTGATTACAATTTAATGGGATTAGCATAGTTTTCCAGATGTAAGCGTATAGGGATTTTGTATTACTTTCAGTTCAAACAAACTATATGTGCAGTAGATCTCTTACCAGTGGACACCTTCAGGGATTAAAAAAAAAAGTCCTCCATTAAGAGATGTCCGTTATTTGGAAAAATGTAAGCTTTTATATCACACTTCTTGAACACAGTTTAAAATATATGAACCTATATACTTTGAATAAAAACTAATATAATCTAATTATTGCACTATACAATAATGTATGCAGGATTTATGACTAATGAATAAATGTTGTGCTTAGCTTAATATACAGATTGCATAATACACAGAACAATACGCAAATGAAATTAAATGTAAGAACTAGGCATGAGCACCGACAGCTGATTAAACAACCCCCGCTGATAGCTCGGAAGTGGTGGGAGGTATCGCCTTGAAGTACCGTAGTCATTATTACGTAGGCTATTTTAGAAACTTTGCTTAAAAGGTAGTCAAATACTAAAAATTTACTTTTTTTTTACAATTTTAGTCCGCTATTGAGAGATTGCTATACATAAATATGCGTCTTTAGAAGTGTCCTTTTCCGTTGTTGAAAAAACCCGTTATTGGGAGGTTGTTTTGCCGTAAGATCCCATGTTGTTTTGCAGGGGAAACTTAAACTGTCCGTTATAAAGAATAGTCCGTTATTCAGAGGTGTCCGTTAAGGGAAATTTCTCTATATATATGGCTATATATAGCTTCATGAGGGTGGCGGCCATGTGGTTTGCAAACAGGACTTCTATAGTGAGGTTTGTAGGTGACCTTGCCGTCTAGGGGTAAGGGGTCGGACTTCTGTGCTGGGGGTCCGGGGTTCAATCCTCAGTCTCGGCACAGATTTATCTGATTGCCAAACCCTTCCTTCACCTCTGAAAAGATGTGTATTAATCACAACTTATGAATGTGAGGAATACCAGGCCTCCACCGTGGTTCGGATCCCACGTTAAACTGTAGGTCCTCCATTTAATCTCACAATCACCCTACCATTACACATTAGCGTAAGTGCGTATAACCCGAACGGGTAGTAAGACGCGGTGCTAATAATAATATAGTGAGGTTTGAATATGTCAGTATTTTTTTGCAGTGTTTATAGCAAAACTTTTTTTTGTCCAAAATAAATAAAATATTGCTCCGGTATCAAAGTTTAGTTTAATATTCTACACATGATGATAGCAACAGTGGTTGAATATCTGCCATGAAATTAGTGGCATTAGGTGAGAAACTTTTTAAATGAAGAGGAAAAGTTGTCATTAAATTACAGGACATCCTTGACAGATATTCAAAGACTGTTACTATCACCAGGCGAAGAAAGTTAAATTAAACTTTGCTACTAGAGCATTAGTTGATGTATTTTGGACAAAAGAATTTTTTTTCTATAGAACTGCTAAATCAATGGCCTTTTCTCGCATCACCTACATCCTCACCTTAATATTGTCGTATAATTAGCCTAACCTAATCAGTAAATATTAGAAGCCTGTGCAAGGTATTTATGTGTGTGTGTGTGTGTGTGTGTGTGTGGTGGATGTGGTGGGGGTGGTGGAGGTGGTGGGGGGGGGG
>CABFWB010001940.1:56094-72147 GCA_902151455.1 Timema bartmani
AAAAATAGAAAAAAAAAAAAAAAAAAAAAAAAAAAGACGTGCACATTCTCATGTGTTTCAAGCGCCATACACAGGTTTTAGGGGAAGATGGGAAGAGCAGAGGGCAGGGGAAGGGGTGGATTCCTCTCCTCGTGTGTGTATGTGTTGTTATTACCGGAGTATGTGTATGAGAGAGAGAGAGAAAGAGACATGGAGGAAAGTCCACGAAGAAATGACAATATGTCGAGTGTAGGTGTGTCGCAAGATATTTTGGTTAAAAACAGATCTCTCTTTATTATAAGAGAAATATCCGTATCGTTAAGCACTCGTGGATTAGATGTCAGGCTCGTATAGTTTAACTTGACGGGAATGTTGGTGTTTGTATCCCAAACCGGTTGTATTGAGGGTAGTTCTTCCAAAATAGTCCCCCACTCTGCCTTCACGCAAATGTGGGTACACCCCACAAAATTCCAACTTCCTCCAATAACGTTTTTTTTAGCACCGCGTCTTACTAACCATTCGGGCTATGCTCTAATAGTTTAAGGGATAAGGAAAGTTACATTTATAGGAGGTGTACCCATATTTGCATGGAGGGAGAGTGGAAACAGATTTTGTAAAAAAAAAATCCTCAGTACACCCGACCAAGATTTAAACCTTGGTCTCCCCGTCATCGGCAGTTTAGTCTACTGAATTAATTAATTAAAATTTGTAGAGCCTGGATGGGTAGTAATACATGGTGGTTTCTGTTTGTACAATGTTGTCAGCATATTATATATTATGTTTGTATTTTCTAAATGGTACTTTTCAAAATTTCATTTGTAAGAAATCAAGGTATACATAAGCTACACCAATCCGTTTATTCATACTCTCACATTTTGAAATCTCCCCCTCCCCCCCCCTTTAATGTTCCCAAAACCTTATAAAACAGGTCTTAATAAGATAATATATATTCATATAAATACGAATTCAAATAAAACTGAGTAAATATGCAAAGTAGTTTATAAAATAATAGTAACAACTTAAAAATGATTTTGATCGAATGTGATTTAAAAAAAAAAAGTGGTTTAAATACTCCACCAAGTTGCTAATACATTAATAACAATAAAAACAGCACAGATAAAAGGCCACACCTAATATAATTTATCCACTTTAATTCAAAATTTATGGATCGTAAAAATATCCTTAGCTACGGTCTTAAAAATGTCACTTATTTGGATACACCCTTGAAACTCTCCTATTTTAAAAACAAACACGATATCAAGATTTTTTTATATTTATTTTTTGTTCGCGATCGCTCATTGGTATCTTAACGTTTTATGAACCTGACACAATATAAGATGTTAAAGAGTTATATGAGTTAAACGGGTCCAAATAAAAAAAATGGGGGGAGGGGGAGGAAAAAAAAAATAATTTATAAATTTATGTTGTCGTATTTTTGTGATCATCAACCGAAGATTCCTAACAGATTTCTTATCGTCACCTTAATTGAGGGTAATAAATACCATGAGATATGTGCCGCCCGCCCACATAGTTAAAGCTCAACTGACAATTCTGTAGATGAGATGAGGTTGTTTTTTTTCCCGATGAGTTTGAAAAATACCTTTTCTAGTTCAATTTTTATAGGAAGAGATTCATCGTTCTGCTAGAAAACTTCCTGGATCTATTTTCACGTATTCATAAGTCAAGTCATGTGATATACAGCTATCACTTTTGATGGATATTATAAATACCTATAAAAAAAACCAATCGTAAAATGTTATCAATCTAGACAAAAATTTTTTATCTAAAATATGATTTCAGCCAATTTTGATGGTTTTGTTTCTTTTTAACAAATTATACCTTCAACACGAAGGATTATTAAGAAAAAAAATTATTTGCCCACACCTGTCATTAGACGTTCTTAGACTTTAGACTTGCATACAGTTGGCGCTGATCGAGAGTTCGGGTTTAGAATACTGGTTGATTCATCTGGGGGTGGTTTTAATAGATATAGTTCATAACTGTGAATCTAATGTCTTCTCAATCCAAAAATACGGAAGAGCTTTCTTTAACCTATACATACCCTATTTATTTATTCCCCTTACCTGCTTCAGCGGCCGCATGTTCGAAGGCGCCACTACTCGTAGATTGATAATGATAGGGAGATCGGGGTTCGAATCCAAGTCTGGTGTACTGAGAGAGTAGAGAGAGGCAACGTCATCCCATGTGAATAAAATACGAGTGATATGGAAATAACTCCCAAGTTGACTTTATTTCTTATCCAAATAACAGGTGTAAGATCGCACTTTTTTTAATGAAAATTTATAGATCAATAACTTTTTATTCTTAAGAGACCTCAGCCCCCCCCCCCCCTTTTTTTTATGACATTGAGAACCCAATGTACACACATTCACAGACTAACGTAAGTTTAATATATATATATTTTACGGCTTCACTATTGAGAATTTGAAAACTTTAAAATGATAATCCTGCAAGTAAATATGATTATCTTTTAGAAAAGAAAAATTAAACTAGATTTGGTAAAGTTCGAAATATTTTTTTAGTACTACTTCTTGCTACCCGTTTGAGTTATACTCCCATGTACTATTATTACACAAATGTGTTATAGATGAGGAATGTTGAATTTAGAGGAAGTGTACTCACATTTGCGTGGAGAGAGAGTGGAAAGTCATTTTGGAAAAAAAAAACATCAGTAAACTCGATTGTGATATAACCCCGATCTCCTCATTTTTGGCAATCTAATATATTGCGAGAAGAGCGCTTTAAACCATGTAGCCACTAAAAGGGTCTATTGGAATTAATTTAAGAATGGTCGTTTTCTGAAATAGTTGTTTTACCTTTCAGTTTTTTTTTTAATTTGAAATTTTCTGACAAATCAGTTGGTTGGAACCGTGGGAATCATTGTCGCAAGGAATTTAGTCAAATTTTTAAAAATATAGGCTCATAGATGAACATTCCATGAGCTTCACGTCGTGAAACTGTCTGATGTCTTCAAATGAAGGAGACGTGCTGACATGAATCAGTAATAACCTTCCCACAGAATTATGATCACTGGCTTATAGAATTCATAATGGCGTGGAAGTAGCCGGCGAGAGCTCAAATTCGTCTACCACACAGATTCCTCATAAATTATATCACATCACATTTGGTATTCACCCCAGTCCGACACCTTAGCTCAGTCGGGAGCGTGTCAGTCTACTCAGTTAAGGGTCCCAGGTTCGATACCTGGCATGGCCGACAAATTTATAGTTGGTGAAATATGGGTTTACTCTTTCACAGTGATGAATTAACGATCATGGGACTGGATGTTGTGTCTATTCTGGTATTAAGTTAGATTACACAGTATATGAAGCTACGACAGGCCTAGCAAGCTGATAGTTGAAAACTTTATAACTTGAATAGAAAAACTGACCTAGTACATAGGCTGGAAATAGTAATTGATGTAACATAAATAAATTGGTATCCTCCTATCAACGCAACACTTCCCATTAGTGATATCCACATATTTAACCTAGTGATTAGACTGTAGGCCTATAATGTAGTGGTAGAATGTAGAGTGCATTTTATTTGGTGTGCATTGAAAAAACTTTTTATGGAAATGGGGTTAGAATTCAAACTTCCAATCACTGCAAACCAGACAACACGAAACTGGCTTGTTTTTCCACGTGTCCACTGATACGATTGTATGATAACAAATAAATGTGGACATTTAGTAATTTTTTTGTGTATAAATTTTTACTAAAAATTATGTTCAACATTTTACAGAGACCTTCAGATTAGAATAAAGCCAAAATGAAGTTGCCGATGAATGAACCATTCCCACTATTATTTTATAGTTGTATTTATATGTCACATTCTAATCACATATTAAATCATACCAATTGGCATAAAAACTACAGTCCAATTTACATAGGAAGGGTCTTTAAGAAATTACAAACATTTTATTTTGCGGCCAAAATTGATAGCATTCTACTATTATATTAGTGTTATTTAAAAGGAATTGATCATATATATCAAATGTGAAACCTGTAGGATCATATGGTCTGACGTATGAATACGGAAAATTAAATTTAGTAACCTTATTAGCTGTAAGATTTTCCTATAAAAATCGGACTGTAGCTTATACATAATTTAAATGGCCAACGTTTAGAGATTTACTGATTGGATAACTGGATTAATAAAGATATAATTTAACTTTGGCTAGAGACACAGCCGTCACTGTGTTCATCTTTGAATTAAATTAAATTAAATATAGTTCGAAAAAATGGAACTGACATGCGAATCAAGCCAGGCAAATATTATTATCACTGTGCCATCCAGGAATTAAAAGTCCATCATCGACTACGATTTAAACTTTTAGTGAAGAGTGACCTTGTATATGAGAAGATTCATATTTATATTCCAGTCGTAAAAGCATTGGTGCTCTAATCCAAAGGTTTCAGGTTCAATTCTCGTGGCAAGGTGGTAATAAAAATCCATATGCCAATACTACTCGCTTTGCTCGTTGGGGGCTCCGACCCCAAACACCCAGAGTTTTAAGACCAAGCTTTGGATCTCACCAAATCCGTAGCTGCTGGTGCAATCAGTTTTTTGATAGGTCTTACCATTTAGCCACAAGAGACCTCCAAAGAATGGTCCTCACTGACTTTAAAATTGCTCCACCATTTTGAATTTTTTTCGGGAGTTAAAAATTAAATTTTTTAACTTTTTGTAATTTTCTCATCAGCTACAGGCTATAAGCTATAAGTTTACCAAATTTCAAGTTTCTAGCTCATCTGGAAGTGGGTAAACATTAATGTCAGTGAGTGAGTCAGCCATGTGGCTTTATAGTAGTATAATATCATTATTTATCCTTCCCAGCACCTTAAGATAACTGAACCAAAGTTCTTTAGACTTGTGGTTGCTCCTTCCCTAACCGTTCAGTCACTGACCCTAGTTGAAGGTATTACTCTCGAATTATACCCAAAAAAAATTTAGCATTTGGTCTTACTATCCGTTCGGGTTATACGCCTATGTGCTAATTACGCTAATGGTTTTTAGGGATTATGAAGTTTATATTCCGAGGAAGTGTACCCCCCCTCAGTACAACCTTGATCTCCCCGTCATCGGCAGTTTAGTCTATTGCTAGAGTAGCGCTTTAGACCACGTGGCCACCGAAGCGATTTATACATTGTCTCTGTTGACGGGGGCGCTCGAAGGCCAAAGAGTTAATTGGCGTGTTTAAAAAATTGATACAGAATATCACTATTTACCTTCCCGTCGGTCAAAAGTGTCCACTGAAATTTTTATTATTTCTTTAAGAGTTTCACTTCTTATATCCATCCGAATATATTATTATTATTATTATTATTACTATTACTATTCCATTACCTTAACTGACTCCTAGGTTGGAAAACATTCAAAGAAAATTTGTCGCTGCGTGCTATGAAAATTCTTTAGTAACCGGATTTATTATGATTATGACAGAATTCGAAACCTCTTAGGGCTCCAATCTCTCTTCTCGCGTGGACTTTATTGTGATGCGCTTTTTGTTTTTAATATTTTCAATAACATTTTTTTTTTGCAAATTTGCCCTTGATCATGTAGGCGTTCATATCCCTTCTCGGGCTTCTCGTAATCCAAAATTATTTTTTATCAATAGCTATTATAAGGTAAGCCCTATAGGTCGTTGTATCCATAGCGCCAATTCTAGATTTGTCGAATTCGACTTCTATAATAAAAGGAAAGCTAAACTCAGAGAGTTATTTAAGGAAATCGCATATCAATAATTTATCATGTAGAGGTTCTGCCTATAATATTTAAATTTACAATATTCTGATTTAATTTTTGCATATTGTTGGCCAGCACTATAATAAAGGAAATTGAAATTATTAGTATTATTATTATTACTATCAGCACCGCGTCTTACTACCCGTTCGGGTTGTACGCACTTACGCTAATGTGTAATGGTAGGGTGATTGTGAGATGAAAATGGAGGACCAACAGTTTAACGTGGGATCCGAACCACGGTGGAGGGCTGGCATTCCCCACATTCACAAGTCGTGATTAATACACGTCTTGTCAGAGGTGAAGGAAGGGTTTGGGCAAACAGATAAATCTGTGCCGGGACCGAGGATTGAACCCCGGACCACCCAGCACAGAAAACCCGTGGACCGCCAGGTCACCCACTATCTGACTATAGTCTCCGCGCATTGTTCATTGGCCAGCCCACGAGTCTCCGATGTAGAAAGAGCGCTCCGTTCAGCCACCCATCTCGTCCGACCGTGGGAATATTACGGCGAGCTATAAGACACAGCACCCCAGTGAGTGCCTCACGCGCCCACTTCTTATGCGTGACGCATACACGTTACCCATGCATCGCGATCCTGGGACGTGTTCAGGCGTTAAGGTGGTAGCAGCGTCATACCAAACAATCATCGGTGGACTTGTAGCGGTCGAACCCCTCCCTCTTCCCCCCCCACCCTTATCCTTTGTCTTATTATTTTACAAACCCGGTGTTCATAAAGTGGCCCAGATCTCGTCCGTGTTTAACATACCGCTACCTGCCTTGGTGGCGTAGTTAACGCGATAGTCTCGTGTTGAGTTAGACTGCCGAGGACGGGGAGATCTAAGTTAGAATCTCGCTCGGGTGAACTGGGGATGGTTTTCCCTTAATGTTTTTCCACTCTCCGTCCACGCAAATGCGGGTTCCCTTCCTTTATATTCAACCTTCCCAATTTATAACACATTAGAGTAACTAGTACTTAAGCGTATACCCCGAACGGGTAGTAAGACGTGGTGATTAATAAATACATATCACTACCGGATGGTGAATGGTGATTCCCCGAAGTATTCAGCAAGAGTTGATAACCGTATCGGTGGGCACGTGGGCTAAGTGCGTCGGACTCGTACAGTCTAGTCTGGCTTACCAGTGAAGAAAAGGTTGGGGCTTGGGTCACATCCAGGAGTACTAGGGGATGTTTTACCCGAAACGGTTTTCAACTCTCCTTACACGTAGATGGGGATACATTTCCTCAGAATTCTACTTCACTCATTCTTACCTCATTATTGTGAGTTTACGATTAGCTAGTATAGGCAGGGCTTCATCAAGCATTATTTTGTTGTTGGGTGAACTTATATTGTGGCGTTCCTTCTTCTATCACATAATTTTGTGACCTGGAGAAATTTCATTTCGGCATCCCTTCTTATATCACATAGGTTTGGTGTAAATATTGTCTTATGTTCTTGAAAGGGAGTAATTACAAGACAAAACTTCATGGATGTCTGTGTCAGATGTTTTTCTTGATTATTAATTATCATTTTATAGCCTAATGAACTAGAATAGATTAATTTAATTGAATCAGTAGAAAAATGGACACCTGGACCTGAGAATCGAACCCAATACCTTTGACTTGGCTCGCCAATGTTCTACACGGAGATATCTAGAAGCATTGATGTGCTTGGGCAAAGGTCTTGGGTTCGTTCTACATGACCAGACGTCATTTTTACACCAGTTTAATTTAATAGAAACAAGTCTCCCCACACATGGATACATAGAAGTTAATAGATTAACATTTAGGTAAAAATTAAGTTTAAAATTAGCATTTAGACCACGTACCAGCTTACACGCTTCAATAGCTACAAAATCACATCGTGGTAGAAAGAACTGTTTGCAAAGGTTTTCTAAAACCTTTAAAATATTTTAATATGTTAAGGGGGTCACCTAGATAGTTGATACAGAGTCAATCAGATGTTGCACTTAGGATAAATATTGGAAAAAATATTTTACAGTACACGAGCTTGGTGTTTACTGTATCACATACAAACTTTTTTTATGATCTTATAAATATATTTAATTGTAAACAGTTTAAAAATTTAAAGGTCCCACTCTGAAAAATCCCCAAATCCATATATTTTGGTTGATCACTAAACCCTAAACACCCTGGAAAGTAAATATAACTGGTGTAGGTATGTATAATAGATATTTGTGAAACGGATGAAGTAATTTTATAGGGGTCACAGCTCAAGTTGTGTTGTAATTTGTCAGCGTATAACCCGAACGGGCAGTAAGACGCGGTGCTAAATATTATTATTGTAATTGGTATTTTAAACCTTCCCTGCTCGAAAAATTCCATCCAGTAATTTTATAAGTTACAACAATTTTTGTGGAACAATCAAGAACAAACGTTGAAACAAACGAACGCAATCATAAAAACATGAATTATTAAAAGTGTGTGTGTGTGTGTGTGTGCGTGTGCGTGTGCGTGTGTGTGTGTGTGTGTGTGTGTGTGCATGTGTGTGTGTGTGTGTGTGTGGAGGAAATTTGACGGACGTCATCACTGCAGTATTGAGATGACGTCAGATTTATGCAGTTTTTACAGCAAAACCTTCTTTAGTCAACATAAATCAAATATTTTTCCTCTAGTAACATAATATAGTTTAATTTTCTTCACATGGTGACCTCAAATATTGGTTGAATATCTGTCAATGATGTCCTGTAATTTAATGACAACTTTTTCTCTTCATTTAAAAAGTTCGCCATCTAATGCCGCTATGCTCATGACAGATATTTAACAACTGTTAATATCACCGTGTGAAGAAAATTAAACTCTTTGTTCCTACTGGAGAAATATTTTATTTATTTTGGTTAAAAAAGTTTTTCTATAAAAACTGATAAACACACTGACCTTTTCTCGAGTCCCCAACATTCCCACCTAACTGCTCAAGTTATATGATCTGCAACTGTCTCTATGTGACCATGTATGTCCTTTGGAAGGATCGTTTTAAACATTCCTGCTGTGCTTGTTTATGGAGTTCGCCCCTCAGGAATGTCTCAGAATATATGTAGCATCGTTACAAATTCATCAAAGGTGTGAAGGACGACACACCAGTGGTGCATACCAAATGGTCTCCCAAATCCAGAAGAGGAGACCCTCCCGATGACATTGAACTTTTGGCACTCTTTGGAGGAAGGTCGTTTGTGTGAGAGTGTGTGGCACAAGGGTCTTTGAACCTTACCCGTCGTCGTTGCATGCCTTCCGTCAATCGGTATCGTGAGTTTGTGCCAAAAAAAAACAAAAAAACAGATGGGTTTAAACGTGAGATTAAGGCGGAGAAGGGAAGGAGGTAAACATATTCCGTAAAGCGACGATGGAATACAAAGCGATGGGACATATGAAATACGTTCTTTGAATACGACGTGTGAGGCTGAGAATGTCAATATAACATGCACGAATTCAGATGCATCGTTGCAAAGGTGAGTTAGTCTCTTTATTCCCCTCCCTCCGTGTCTCATCCACCTCTCATCGGTGGTCACGTAGCCTAAATGTCAAGCTCATCTTGTCTGGTTTGCGTGTGATGGGGAGGTTGAGTTTCTAATACTGGCAGGTTGTAATCAAGGTGTTTATTTTTCTAAATTTCAGTAAAAAAATAAAATCCTGATACTGATGGAGCTAAGGTGTCTGACATGAATTTTTATCGAAGATGGTTAAAATAATAAAATTATATAGACATTTGGCCTTGATAATTTTAGAAACTAGAAATAAGGTCACCACACATTAATGATGACCAAATCTTTGTATTTAGAAAGTACACTCTAAATACCCTATTTTTCCTCGCTGCTATACAAATTACTTCCTGTTACTAGGACAGTGAAAATTTCGTTAAGACCCTTGGCCCTGTTGAGTGCAAGTCTAAAACATATTTTGTGGGATGGTGGGTTGGAGGGTGAAAGGCATGGCGTGGCCAACAAGAACAGTTGGATCACAGAAACCGTAGATGACGCTAGCTATCGGACAGGTCTTGCGGAAAAATCATACTTTTTGGAAATATCAGTTTTCTCGAGAACGAGTGAAATTTTGATGTTCATATTTTCAACACCCCTTCTAAGATAATGTATCGATGTTTATTAATTGTTACATTTTATAATTTTTTGTTATGACCCTGGAAGTTTTCTATTGAAAAAATGTCAATTTTATCGATATTTGATCATTGTTAAAATTACAGATAATGTGTGTATATAAAAAGTATAACTTAATCAACATGCTTCTATTCTTGAACAAAACGTTTCCGAAAAAAAATTGCAAAACAATAAACATTCTTGAAGATAACCGTTTGTTCCCATGACTCTGCATTTCCGTAACTAATGAAAAAGGGCTGATCGCCTTAAAATACTTCCGAAAGCTTTTGGTTATAATGCTTGAAGAGTTTAAAATGTGACTTGTGTGAGTATGCGTGATGCCTCCTTGACTAAAAATGTAGCCCCATGTTCTAGTGAATTTATTCTTACTAAGTGCGTTGTAAGACTAAGATAATTCCATTTAAAAAAATGTTTATTATTAATTTCACCCAATTCCCTGTATAAGGAAAAAAAATCGCTAAAATAGTTTTGTTTTAAAATGTGTTCGTATGGTCCCAGTGGTAACAAAACAAGGTTTACGTTTCTGAGACTATTATCCCACAAAGCCATTACACTTAATATAAGCATGGAACACCCACAGAAATGCTTCCTATTGTTGACAGTAGGTAGTATAGAAGCTGCGATTATTTGCTTTACGAACATACAACACTGCGGTTCTGTTGTAAAAAAAAAATCAACTGGTTTTAAATCACGTTCTGTTTAATACAACGGTTTGTTTTTCTGTGTGTGATTTTTATTGGTTGAATTCAGAGACACGTGATTTAAAAAAACTATTGATTTATGACGTTGGTATACATTCAGACTTGGTAATTACTAACTTTATTCTAGAGAAAGAATATTAATGAGATGTTATTTCACCTGTTGGCTGGATGCAAAAACAAACATTGACATAGTAACTTGTTTTCAAGATTTTCGTATTTCTTGTAATTAATAGCCTAGGGTGTGTTATAATATCTCAGTACCAGGTAAAAGGAATAAATTTATTATTTTAAATTATCAACTGAGGTATTTAATTTGCTACACATTAAGAACCGACTGATTATATCAGCATACGATTTACAAACTAACTTAAATCTAGAACAAATATAACGGCCAGCCCTGCGGCCATTAATTCATCACCGTGAAAGGTTAAACACACATTATCACTAATGATACAATTTTCGGCCATGCTGAGAATCAAACCTGGAACCCTTTGTTAACTAAGCATACACGCTACCGACTGAACTAATGTGTCGAAAAAAAGTCGGTAACGATACAAACCCAGTTAATATCATTTTCGGGTGACCTGGCGGTCTAGGGGTAAGGTGTCGGACTTCTGTGCTGGGGGTCCGTGGTTCTATCCTCGGTCCCCGGCACAGATTTATCTGATTGCCAAACCCTTCCTTCACCTCTGACAAGACGTGAATTAATCACAACTTGTGAATGTATGGAATGCCAGGCCTCCACCGTGGTTCGGATCCCACGTTAAACTGTAGGTCCTCCATATTTCATCTCACAATCACCCCTACCATTACACATTAGCGTAAGTGTGTACAACCCGAACGGGTAGTAAGACGCGGTGCTAGTAATAATAATAGTAATAATATCATTGTCTCTTACTCCAACCACCTTGTCAACAAATTCTCAGTAGTGTGACTAGTACCGGTGTTCCCATGGTTTAAAGGTGGACTCGCACCGCACTGCGACAGCACGTTTTAGTCTTTCCACTGAATCCTTGCCTGCATTTTGTGGTTCGGATGCATGCCTGCACTCCCGTGTGAGTGGTGACATTTTTACTTTCTCTTGACACCTTGGGGAGAAAGTATTGTGATGGCAAAAAAAAAAAAAAATCAAACTTGAAATTTTGATAAATGTTAGTTACCGTTTCATGAAACAAAAAAAGTGGTTTTCACGATGTTGTCTGTCTATCTGTACATGGGACTAGAGCCGAAACTATTTTACAAATTGGGCTAAAACTTGGTATCTGGAGTTTTCATAAGGTCCCCCTGAGGATTTTTTTTGAAATAATATTTCTAATCCTAAATTTAAGGGTAGTTTACTGAAAGACAAAAAGAGAAAAAATAGATTTTCTCGAAATTCGCTCTAACGATTTTGATTAAAATTTATATCTTGTCACTATTTATAATTATAAACAATATGGCAACCCTCATTTTCTAATGAAAATGACTTTAAGGGTAACTTACATGTGAGAGATTTTTCAATTTTCGTCATTTCTCCGCAACTATTTGAGATACGAAATAACTAATCGTAAGTTGTAGTAGGCCTACTATTATATATAATCATATTTTATTTGAAATAAATTTTTATAAAACCAATAGTTTCTGAGCCATAATCAAATGTATATATACTTTTTAATTCAGGTATTTGAAAATGAATTTTATTCTTATGCTCTTTGGTTAACAAAGATGTTTCTCTTTTCTCAATTTTTCTGTAACAATGTTCCTAGTTCATAATGCCATAGAGAAAGTAACAGTGTATATTATTTAATTTATTGTTTTTGGTGTAGTGTTTCTACAACAATGTGTAGACATATTATTTCATTTCACAAATCTTACGAGTTTCTAGTAAATGTTAATTTAAGATAAAAGTGAGAGAAAGTCTGTGCGGTTCACCGTACAATTTTTTTTATATTTTTTACTATCGTGTCTAGGTTATACGCATATATGATAATACTCTAACCGGGTGGGGATGAGGAATAAGCATTTTAGAGATAAATTATCTTCATTTGCGTTGAGGAATCATTTGGTAAAAACAACCTTCAGTGGACCTGACCGGGATTCGAACCCTGATCTCCCCGTCATCAACAGGTGGTGGCATTTAAATGCATGTAAAGAATAAAATGTGCGGTGATGCAATGGGAATCCATCTTAAGATGTCAGTCTATCGATATACGGGGGACTACTGGCAATGGGGATGTCGAGGTTCACATATTGGCTAGATCCCCTGGAGGTGATTTTCCAATAATCTATCCAATCTAATGCGGGTACAATCTTTCTAAAAACATTCCTTCCTCATCAATCATCACTATCCCTAAGATTAAGTCGTTAAGAACAATTAAATAGTACATTAATGGGTTAGGGATGAGTAATATAGAATCCATAGGAAGTGAACCCGCATTCGCGTGGAGGAAGAGGGAGAATTTATTTAGTAATAATACCTCTATGGAGACGTTTGGGAGTAGAATTCAAGACAGTCACTGGCGAAACAAAAGTGAATGTGTCATATAGATCACGTGCCCATCGACGTGGGTCAAAACAATAATTAAAGTATTGATCACCATATAAATATATAAAATAATCAATTTCTTGATCATTTTATAAATTTTTTTTTTCTGTATTATAAATTTCCTTGATTTATTTGAACAGAAATTATTTTTACAGTACTATTTGAAACTATTCACACGTATATATTTAAAATTATATTTATGTGACAATTGATTGCATATACAAATTTGAAGAAATGTCTTGGTCTTCTAAAACTTTTTTTTTAACTTATACCTATTAAATGTTTAGTTAAAATACATTTAAATAAATATAACATATTAGTATTATATCTAGTAAATAATATGAATAAATAATTTTATAAAAAGTAAATAAACACTCACAAAATAAGTCTGTAAACTAGAAAATAAATTAATTAAAAAAAAACAGGGTTTAAATCCCTGTGCAGACGTTTTAACATAATTAAAATAGTAAATCTATTAATCATATTATCTGAAAATACGCGCTAGTCTTAAATAAAGTACTTTCATACAATTTTGTTCTGTATTTGAGTAAAGTTGATTATCCTTTGGTATATTCCTATTCACAAAAAGTGGCTGAAAATTCTAGATAATCCTTCCTCAAGACAGTCCTGTACAGCATTAATGGCATGCAGAGGACGTATAAGATATCAATAATCTCGTTAACAGTACCGCATATCCTCAACAAACATTTTCCACACGCTATTGTTATATACATAGAGAATGCGACAATCCTTCAAACTGTAAATTAGCGACGTGTCTCCTAAATATGACCCTTATATCGTTTCTGGGTAGGATATAAACGACAAGTGTCGCGGTTACAAGTTAACTGTTTGTCAAGGTAGCGGTTTGCGACAAGGTCGAATACCTTCAGACTTCAAATGGCGCGTTGATGGCATGGCGGCCGAGGGGTGCATCAAACCAGGTAAAGGGGAGGGGGGAAGACTATACATTTGTGGGACTGTACACCATATCCCTATCTTGAGCTAGTTTTATCCAGTCCCCCTCATTACACCCTATCCCTATCTTGGGCTAGTTCTACCCAGTCCACCTCATTACACCCTATCCCTATCTTGAGCTAGTTCTATTTAGTCCACCTCATTACACCCTATTTCTTTCAGGTCCATTCTAATGTCATCCTTCCATTTGCGTCTAGATCTTCCCAATGTTCTCTTTCCGTTTGGTTTGCCAGTCAGTACTCTGAGCATTGTTCTAGATTCTCTCATTCGCGTTGCAGGTCCTGCCCACCATAATCTACGAGACTCGATTATCCTAACAAGATCTTATGAATAGTAAAGAGTATGTAACTCGTCATTACATAACCTCTTCCAATCTCCATTATCTTTATCCCTTTATGGGTATTATCACAACAAGATATGTTTGTAAATAAAATAGTTTTATAAAAGATGAAACCTATTTTCTTGGTCCATATTCGTTAAGTATAAGCTTCAATCTTCTCATAACAAACATATTGAGAATTATTTAATCTTTATTTAGAGAGCACTAGCATGAACTAATGTAATTGGTAGATCTTGATCATAGTAATACTTAATTTGTATTTAGAGAGCACTAGCGTGAACTAATGTAATTGGTAAATCTTGATCATAGTAATACTTAATTTGTATTTAGAGAGCAATAGCGTGAACTAATGTAATTGGTAAATCTTGATCATAGTAATGCTAAATCTGTATTTATATTATAAAAAATACCAACACTTTTTGTGGTCAACATTGATTTTAGTTGATATACAGTATTTATTTAAAGTGCCAGCTGAAGATCACATGATTTGATGTACAAATTTAACATTAATATCCACTAGTATTGATGGTCGTATGGAAAAAGGCGTTAATCTCATCCAGTTTGGTTTTTGGTTGACAGGAAGGCTGGGCCTGGAAACCTAGGCTTGTTTTCCTGGTGTGGTTTCTATTCAATAGTTTCCTACTTTATTCAAGCAAATGTGAGTACATTTTCTTAACATTCTTTCGTCCTTACCCCACCAGCGAGAACATGCGGATAGCCCACGTCCTACTATCCGGATGGGCTATCCACGTTTAATCACGCTAATTGAGTAAGGAAGGAATAATTTGGAGAGAATGTACTCGCATTTGCATCTATGGAAAGTGAAACACCTTTTTAAGGAAAAAAGATAATTTTAATATATCCGTCCGGGATTCTAGACCCATCCTCTCCGTTACAGGAAAACTAGACTAGACGAAATTTAGGTTTAGTACACGTGCCTATCACAAATTATTATTAATAAATAATCAGCAATGGAGTGGACTTCCGATGATGGGGGGGATCGGGGTTCGAATCCTGGTTGAGTGTACTGAGGGTAGCTTTCTCTAAAATTGTTTTTCCAACCTACCTCCACGCAAATGTGGGTGCACGTCCTTTAAATTCAACCTTCTTAATCCCTAACAAATTAGTGTAATCAGAATATATGTGTATAAAGTGAACGGGTAGTAAGACTTGATGCTCACAAAAATCCATGTAAGTTATCCTACACAAGGTGTACTAATTAAGTAGTTTATTAAACTTACGTTAAGTAATACAAATATTATCTTTCTTATCACACAGTGTTTTAACCCTAAACACACTTCTCTTTCTCTCTAAGTCACAATCTAGCTTGGAGTTTAAGAAATAGTCGTGTTTTTTATCTGTAGCTGATAAACGGAACTTGTTCTGTTTATTTAGACTTCTTTCTTTTCTGAGCTATTGAAGATTTAATAGTTCTTGAAGGTATTAAAAGGCTCCAGATATATATCCAGTGAGCAAAGCTATATGTTTGTTCCTTATGTGCATACACAAAACTATCACCCTGCGAGAGTTGATATAAACACAAACTAAATACACAGATTGATCCACATGAATCCATCCTATACAAGAAAATAAAGAACACGATTTTTTTTATTTCTTTCTCTCTCTCTCTCTCTCT